>BMAV01013500.1:0-12656 GCA_019973955.1 Trichonephila inaurata madagascariensis | reverse complement strand
TTGGGCGGAAAAAAAACCTGTTATTGTCCCCAATTATGGAATATGGTGAGAAAGTTTTTTTATTATTTTTATTAGTGCGAAAGCGTTTCAGCGAGTTTGCCATTCTTTTAAAATCAAAAAAAAAAAAAGTCAGAAAAAAAACTTGACACAACTAACAAACGAGATTTAGGTTGAAAATGACTAGATCAATATATTAGTTATTGACGTACTAGATTCATTTTTCCCATTAAAAGCATTTTTTTTATTTTTAAATTTTTTTACGTACTAATTAAGTTTTCATTTAATTAGTTAACATGTGTGTGCTTATTAAGTTTTAAACACTCTATACTTTACTCTACAGTAAGAAATTTAATTCTTTTAAAGTAAGTAGTAATACCAACAGACAAAAAGACATTTAAGTTGACCAGTTTGTAAAAATTCAATATTAGATAAGCAGGGGTCTACCCAAAATGGAAAAACATTGCAAGGGGTCAATAAGACAAAAGCGTTTTGGAACCTCTGCTAGCACAATAAAACTAATAAAGTAAAACAACATTTATGTAATGTGTAATGCCTTAAAAGGGAACTCCCCAATATTTTCAATGAGGAGAAAAGAAGCTAGGAAATTAAAGTAACAGATAAATTTTCTGGTAAATTAATGAAATTGTAATTGAAATAAAAATAAAATTGTGAACCGACTTATGAAAATTGATCTCTACATCATCTTATGAAAATTAAATCTCTACAACAGAACTGTCGCATTTTATAGCACCCTAATATACGGAAAGAGATTATAAAAGTATCAGAAAATACGCAAAACAACGATTATTTTGACTACGCTTATATTTATTTTAATATTCTCAAAAACATAAGAAAGAGGATACTTAAGAAAAATAATAAGATTTCAGTTTCCAATATAATCAAAATTATTCACAATTTGCCTCTCATCAATAGATAAACACATGTTTTAGGCTGCGAAATGCTTAACAAATCACTTCTAAGAAAGCATTTTTTTTTATTGGTGACTTTGCCAAGGAAAGCACAGATTTGTGTGTGTGTGCAAAATGTTGTCCCTCTCCACAACTCTCGGAAACTGCAGGAAACGTAGTAGTTTCTTCCCTCTCCCAACCGGAGATCCTAAATAAGTTCCAGTTCATCTTAACGATTTCAACCTACTTGTTCTTCTACGAAAATGAATGGCGGGTTTTTTCTATTCCTAGTTAAAGCAAGAAAATGAAACATGTGATATTTTTAAAAAATAAGCTTAAGGAGAGAGAAAAACTACATAAAAATATTAAACTTAAAAAGTAATAAGAGGACAAATTTTTAGAGAAATATGTAAATAGTATAATTTTCATTAGCAATATTGCATTGTACTGTAACGTCGTCAGTAGTTAGAAATCAAGAAAATTTGTCACAGCCATATTTTAATATTTAAATAGCATTTAATAGCTTCAAATGTTATTAAAATGTTCATTAAACAGGCCAATGCCGGGCGGACAGTCTTTTTCACTCGAGGTCAATCCTTATTCCGCAAGGCACTCGACAATCCCTTGCTTTTCCGGGCTCCTCTCTAGTTTTCTTCATGGTTCTCGGTTTCCATTCAGGGCTCCGTCCGTCTCACTCCAGGGCTCTATGTCCAAGTTTCTTCCTCTCCGTCCGTTCAAGTCTTTTCAAGTCTCCTTCTCGTCCGTTTTCTCTCCGTCCAAAATTAACCCCTTTTAAACACCAGGGGCGGGTCCACCATTCGCCCCTCGTCTTCCTCATTGGCAGGTCAAAAAAGAAAAAGTCTGCCCTCGTCTTCCTCATTGGCAGGTCAAAAAAAAAGGTCTGCCCTCGTGCCCGGGCCACCTTCGTCCCCCCATTTGCGCGGCAAACACAAACACATTCCCGTCCGTCTGGAACCCAAAGGGCGCCATAACTCTCACCCTATTCATCTCACACCTGGGCCTCACAGCCCCACTCTCTATGCACCGACGTGTATACAGGCCTCGCCTATTCAAGACCCTCACACAGGAATGCCCATTGTCACCGGCACTCCCTAGCCATTGTAAATTCCAGACCAGATGTCCGCGCTTGACCGAGGACGACAACAGAACAATGACCCCATGGCCACCTGCACTTGTCACCCAACAGCTGTTTGGGGATGAATAGATATAGTGACTTCAGAAGAATGGTAGAGGTGGGGTTCCCCCAATCGAAGACTCACCACTCCTTCCCCTGAAAAGGTCCATTTCACTGGACTGCTCTGGCCTCAGGCTAGTTCAGTTCTTAACATTTCACACCGAAAGGTTGTCTTATCTATGAGACTGACCAGGACAGCAATCCAAGTAACCAATACAATCAAAAGTAAAATAAATACATAATTCCAAAATTCTATAAAACATTCTCTTTTCAACTAAACTTAAACCCTAAATTTTGGATTCTTTTTGCTTTTCTGTAAGTTACATCACACCTTAAATTTTCAGGGTTTCAAAGAATTTAAATCAAATCATAATATTTCACTAATTCCAATACATTAAATCGCTCAATCAATTGTGTTAAACATCTGTGAGTATTCACCTTACTAAGAGACACAAGATTTTCAATAACACATAATATCCTTCCACCTTACACACACAAAACACTCATACACCTACAGATATTAATTCACACCTAGCACAAATCCAAAAAATTGTTATTCCCATCTTCTTTTTCCCAACGATATTAAATAAACAAAATAAACACCTATAAATTCCAAGCTTTGCAAATAACATTAAAACAATTTTTTTTTTAAATTAAGAAGTTTAAATCAAGACCTTCTAAATTAAGTTAAATTTTGGCTTTCGGTAGGCATTCTCACAACCATTATGACAAGTTATTCACAATTCATGGTATTGTCTTTCCATTGGGTTAGTTATTGAGGAAAATTAGACACTTTAATTGGGAATATAATTAACATACCTCATTAGCTCATGCAATGAATTTACTAAGTCTATATTATGTGCATGGAACAAATTTTCCGACGGCTCTAATTTAACTTTGGTCGATCTGACTGCCGACCCAATCCAACTCAACCACTTTAATACAAAGCTGCTTTACACGATTTTTCCAAATCTGCATCAGAATGTCTATATCGACCATTCGTGATACATCAATCTGCTCTAGCCATCTCATAACCTGTGTCGTTAAATTACATCCATAGAAAAAAAAAAACCTCCTTTCTTAATATGTACATGCCAAATGGCATAACGCATGCGCATATTTCCCGGATAACTCATCATGAGAGAACGACGAAAATACCACTTCCACAAATCCAGGTACAGTGACCCACGATCCCGCGCTATTCTTTTCTACAAAACCTTCCATTTTAATAAAAGATAAATTTCGGCCCCATCACCTGGTTCAAATTCTAAACTTAACACATTTAATACGTGGATACGGGTATCGGCTCACTCTTCTAAAAACAACGGGCAGAGTACGGTTCGACTCCCATCCGTTTACATCTAAAATCTAATAGATACTATGTATCCTCTTGTAGCGAATTAATTAACATCTGGGATGCACAACAAGTTTTAATTTTAAACGGCTTTCCCGTATTTAAACTTATATCCTTCTGTTTTAAAGAAATCATCCCAAGATATGAAGGAAACCCTTCTTTCTTTTTAGTGTTAATCATTCTTAAATAGTTACTTCGATCAGGCGGTAATTTAAAATACATTTGACTTTCCCTTAAAACACCCTGACAGTTTAATCCATAAATAAGTTTTTACCGAATAGAATTTCCGGAACCCTTTCACTATTCCCTTCGGCTTTCTTCCTACAAATTTGCCAAATTCGGCTTCTTACGGTACACTTTTATTAAATTAGACGATAAATGGTACTGCGATCTCTTTTCTCTGTAAATCTATCTCGAAATTAAATTCTGAGCTAAAACTAGCCCTATATCCGTCTCTAAACTGTTCCTATCAAACTCTTTTGGTTTTGAGAGGGCAAACGCATTGTTAACTCACCTCTAAAACCTCCCCACCATCAACTTTACACGTGTTTTCTTTCCTTCATTTAAATGCCTGCTATTAGCCATTATTTTGTTTCCCAAAAAACCTTCACGATTCACTGTTAAATCTTTCTCACCACCCGTTAACGTCATACTGGTACTCTCTTTTCTCGCATTCCTTTTCACAAATAAAATTTCAGGGTTCACTATTCTCCTATCGCCATCAACTCTAAGGGGAAACAGCTCTTATTTCATCAAATTTATTACCCGCTTTACAAAGCGATTGCATTACACTTTTGACCTGCAACGGCCGCATTCCCTTACACAAAGACCAATTGTATCCACTTTATTTCTTTTCCCTTTTTTAACCATAAATTTACTATTCTTTTCTGTTCCTATCCCTCTTCTTGGATGGGGGGAAAAACGTTCGTCCTTCTCACTGGGGAACAATTCTCTTTTTTAAAATCACCAGACATGGCGTTCTCCACGCTTTTATTAACAACCTGGTTAAATAACGGCCTACACTTACTAACCGGGTTTACCAACTTCTGCGGTACGTTTTCCTGACACAATAAACATTTGCAAGACTGTTAATCCTATTCCCCGACTTCAATTCATTTCTTTTAACTTATTTCTGTGTTGAGCTCTTAGTCTTTTTTAACTCAAATTCCCTAGCTAGTCTACGCTCCTCAATTCCTTAATTTCCGTCTTTCATCCAAAATACCTCTAACAAAAAATTTAGCTACTTCATCAGTATAGTATTTACTTTGACAAATTCTCTTATTAATTTCCATCCTAGTTAAAAGTAATATCACTTCTACCCCCAATTCTTTCGCCTTCTAACATTACGTCTTTTCCTTCTCTTAACAGAATCCCAGATGCACTAATACACACAAAACCAAATCTAAACTTAATCGTTACAAAAATTATACACAGACTCAAGGTAAACTAACAATACACTTAGACCTAGACTTCTATATTTTTCAAATGTGCAAATCCCAAAAACCCAAAACAATAACCTACTCCATACTGTGCTACAAGTATAAACTACTGTATACTAATCTTCACAAATCTATAACCTCAACAATATCTACAATATTGTACCAACACAACAAGTATAACTACTGTAATTAATTTCACAAATCTAAGACCACAACAATGCCCTACACAATTACTGTGCCAACACAACAAGTATAACTACTATATACTAACTTTCACAACTCAAACAAAAATACCAATATCGCACATTTATACACTTCATACAAAACTCAAAATGTTTCTATTCTCTTATTGTTTACTAAATTACCTTTGTCTTTTTATATTCCTTATCTCAACATTTTACATACAAAAACAATACTCAGTTGCTGTCGAAAAAAATCTCAAAGAAAATCACCTTAAAAAATTTTTAGATGTAGACATAGGAACACTCAGGAACTCTCTTTACACACAAATCACTTCATAAAAAAACCGCACTCATCACAAACAGACAGGAACTCGTGACTTCTTAACACTGGGGACTCTTGAAAAACGTCCCTCAAAACAAACGGGCAAACAGGTCCTCTTAAATTCTCGTTGATTCATCAGGCAGGAACAGGAGACACTTGTATCCCGGCTCTTCCCCACAGCTGGGGACTCCAGGAAAACATCTCATAGCAGGCAATTCCAAAAATCAGGCGAGCACGCTTCATCACTAGCAGGAACAGAAACCTCTTGAAGTCGGCGCTCCCAAAATCATTCGGGCATTAAAATTCTCTCATCACATTCGCACACGGCTGGCCTTCTTTCTCTATCTTCAATAAAACTAAGGATTCGGGCATCTATTTACTTAAATGCCGGATCTACACCCGCTGCCACCAATTTAATATATATATATATATATAGCTGTAACGTCGTCAGTAGTTAGAAATCAAAAAAATTTGTCAACATATTTTAATATTTAAATAGCATTTAATAGCTTCAAATGTTATTAAAATGTTCATTAAAAAAGGCCAATGCCGGGCGGACAGTCTTTTTCACTCGAGGTCAATCCTTATTCCGCAAGGCACTCGGAAATCCTTGCTTTTTTCCGGGGTCCCCTCTAGTTTTTTTCCATGGTTCTCGGTTTCCCTTCAGGGCTCCGTCCGTCTCCTCCAGGGCTCTATGTCCAAGTTTCTTCCTCTCCGTCCGTTCAAGTCTTTTCAAGTTCCTTCGTCCCCTTTCTCTCCGTCCAAAATTAACCCCTTTTAAACACCAGGGGCGGGTCCACCATTCGCCCCTCGTCTTCCTCATTGGCAGGTCAAAAAAGTCTGCCCTGTCTTCCCTCATTGGCAGGTCAAAAAGGTCTGCCCTCGTGCCGGGCCCACCTTTTCTCCCATTTGCGCGGCAAACACAAAACATTCCCCGTCCGTCTGGAATCCAAGGGCGCCATAACCCCTCATCTATTCATCTCACACCTGGGCCTCCGGGCCCCCCTCTATGCACCGACGTGTATACAGGCCTCGCCTATTCAAGACCCTCACACAGGAATGCCCATTGTCACCGGCACTCCCCAGCCATTGTAAATTCCCGACCAGATGTCCGCGCTTCGACCGAGGACAGACAACAGGCCAATGACCCCATGGCCACCTGCACTTGTCACCCAACAGCTGTTTGGGGGTGAATAGAAAAGTGACTTCAGAAGAATAGATAGGGTGGGGTTCGCCCAATCGAAATCCGTCCATACTTAAAGATAAAATCTGTTTATGTAAGCTATTCAGAATAACAATGAGAATAAATAGTTCTATTAATCACATCATAATTTCTTAAACATTAAGTCTAAAATAAGATTAAAACAATTAAAATTTTAATATAATAAAACTAGGCAATAAGAAAAAAGTTACATTAAATAATTTAAATATAATGAAAAAGACAAAATATCATTAAGAAGAATTAACTTACAGCAACATCGGATATATTATTCAAAGTTGCCATACAATGACAAAAGTAAGACCTAGTATAGACTAGATATTATGTGATAAAAAATCTTTTCATTGTTCTTTTTAAAGATTCTGACCTAGATTCCTCTCTTCCCAATCAACTAGTTGCGTTTGATAAAGTTAATCTACGAATAGAATTAAATTTTGTTAAATTATGTTTAATATTCGCATTTAGCATACATGTTTGATGTGCATCATTCAGCAGTGTGCACGTTTAAATAGTTAAGATTAATACATTCACATATTTTATTTTTAAAGGTTTTAGAAAAAAAAATGAATAAAAATTATGCAAATTCAAATAATATAATTACATACAACCAGTGGCACACAAAAAAGGGGCGGGGGACCTAGGGTCCGGGCCCCCCTCATAACTCTTATTTTTTCCGATTGATTATAATTCCCCCAAAAATATGTAACATTTAATTAATTTTTATTAAGTTAAAATTTATTATTTGCTAATTATTTATTCCATAATAAGTTTTTATGTTTTTTTTTCGAAAATCGACAAAATCAAAAGGAGCATGATGTAAAAACGGTGGACTTTCGACCCTGGACCCCCCTCCCCCTTGAAAAATTCCTGTGTTGACTTACCATTAAAGCTATATATTTTGCCACACCATTTTAAATTTCAACACCTACAGTTTCATTTTTTCAAAACCCAAATTGAAAACTTCACTAAACTTTTCAAATTTTATAAAAATATACTAATATTTTCATTTTGTGAGTTTTATCCTTTTTTCAAGATATTTATTTTTATAAGAAAGATAATAAACAAAAAAAAAATTCCTCTTTTCTCCTGGCTAGTTATCTTTTAGATAAGTATATATTTTCCATATTATGAAGAAAACGTTTTTAAATGTTAATTATTAAATATTTTAAAGTGATTCACATAGAAAAGGGACCTATATATCAAAAAAGATTATATTCATTAGCAATCAGGATTTTAAATTTAAAATAGGCTATCTCATTGTAAAGAACATTATACAAATTAAAAAATAAGATTCATATTTATATTTAACATATCAGTATGTGAATAAGGTTATACAAATTTTTCGGATTTATTATTATTTATCACATCAGTATGTGTAACAACATTAATTATTTGAACTGATTGGGAAGTATATGAAATTTATATAAATCAGTAAAGTGATGAAAGAAATAATAATTGTCTTTTTCAATACCAATTAAAAATAATATCAAAAATTAAATACGAAATAAAATAAATATCAATATTCAAATACTAATTAAAAATTAATATCGATAGTTCAATACAGAATAAAAACAAATAAAAAGGCATCTGAAAAATTAATATTCATAATTAATTGCTAATTAATAAATACCAAAAATTTCTGGATTCTTGTTGTGAAATATGACTGAAGAGATTTCTAATGGCACCTGAACGTTAAATATAACAGAGAAAAAAATCAATATTAAAGAAATGAATCAGCTCACTTTTAAAATGAGCACTCTAATTGGAAACTGCGAGATAAATAGAAAAGCCTGTGGGAACCGATCGGAAAACAGGGGCAATCAGGGTAGCCAGAATATGGCGTCGAATCGCCCGAAAAAGGTGCTAAAAATCGCCAAGAAAAGAAATCTGTATATCTAATTTATGCCAAATATAAATTTCCTTAATTATGAACAAATTGGTTGTAAAATAAGGAGCATAGTTCATTTCGAAATCTTAGTTTAATGCAAAGCATGCTTTTAGCGAAACTTTTTTTCCTCAAACCAATAAAAGCAAAATACGATAATGCTCTTTGCACCAAAAAAAGTGTCCAAGTACTTTTTTTTTTTGTGAAACATTTTTGCTAAAATTATTGTACGAGATTTTCTGAAAATTGAAACTGATAAATGTGATGACGATGTAACTGGGACAGAAGATATAGATGGCAAGTGGTTTGCTAGAGTTGTAATTGACACATTATATTTATGATGCTTTCTGTTCAAATTTTATATTTGTAGTGCATGAAAGCAACAAATTCTTCAAAAATTGATAGAAAATTTGAAAAAAATTGACGTTTTCTCGTTACAAAAGACTGAAAAATGCTGTTCTGGGCAATTTAAGACTTTTGTAAAAAATTTTTTGCAGAATAAATTGCAAAAAATGCTAATATTTAAAAAATGGGACAAATAATGTTTAAATTTTTTTATTTTTGTATAAAGGGGAATTTTTTTAATTTAAAAAATTTAATCTCAAAAAAGTTTTTAAAAACCCGTATATTTTTTTGGGGTTATAATGTTTAAAAGTAATGGGAAATTTTTTTTGTTTCTGATAATGTAACTTTGTATGCTCAATAAGGGTTTTATTGGGGATTTTTTCAAAATATTTTTACTGAAGTCCATATTTCGTGACAAAAAAAAATCAATTTTTTAAAAAACCCAAAATGGGTATTTTTTTTGGTTTGAAAGTTTTTGAAAAACTTTGTGATTGGGGGAAATTCTTTGGGACCAAATTTTTGATTTTTCATTTAAAGAGATGTTTGGGGTTCTCGAAATGAATTTTTTAAATTTTTATAATTTTAATATGACTTTTATTAAGAATATTTTAAAAAACCCCCTTAATTTAAATTTTGAAAACCTTTTTATGAGCGAGAATCTAATAAACCAAACGCACAGCATTAGTTATTTATCACGAAAAAGAAACCCACTTATCTAAATAATTTTAATTTTACTTTCAATATTAAATATTACAAGTTCTAATATCAAAAAAACGTCCTATTTTTAACCAAAATAAGATTTACACGGTAGGCGCCCCCAAGGGTTTGCACCTTTGTAGTAATGGCTAGAAATCTGGAACCCCCAAATGCCGTCAATTCAACTTCTATCTCTTGTAAACATAACTTATTTAAAATTTGCCATTCTGTTCTGAAATTTCCTTTTAAAAGCTATCTTATTTGATTTCTTTTCTTGGTTTTGGGGTTAAAAAAACCCATTAATTTCCGCAAAGAATCAAGAGCGTGAGCCCGTCACAAACTAACAATATTTTTTTAAATATATTCTTTGCAAAATTTTAATTTTTATTTTTGTTCAAAAGTTTTTTGTTTAATATTCAAAGGTTTTTCCCGTAACAATTATAATTCAGATTTTAATGCTTTTTCGTTGCAAAAGTCTTTTTAGCAAAAAATAACAAAATTTTTATGTTCAGAAACAAAAACAATTTTATTTTTTACTTTTTAGTATTTTTTAAGTTTAGAAAAAATTTTAAATTTTTTAAAAAAGGGCCAAATTTAGGAAAGAAAAAAAGCCCTTTTTTTTTTCATTAAAAAAAGCAATTTTCCAAAAAATGTTTTAAAACTGGTGTTCCTTTTTTCGGGAAACTAAAATGAAAGAAGAATTTTTACGCACATAAACAAAAAGTAAATATATATGGATTGTTTTTTGGGGGTTTTCCCAAAATATTTTTTTAAAAGCAATAATCAAAAAAATGACAATTTTCAAAAAATTTCATGGTGATACTTTTTATTTTAAATTTTTTTTAAAAAAGAAACAATATATTTGAAACTTTTTAAACCCAGAATAAAATAAAAAGCCTAATTTAAATTCAGAGAAAACTTTTTTATATTTAAAAATTAAAAAAATTTGAATAACATTGTCGGTTTTGGGGGTTTGACTCTTTTAAAGTTTGAATTTTTTTGGTTTTTTTGAGCATAATTTTGAGTCGATGGAGGGGTAAAAAAGCATTTCGGCCAAGGAATCTGGGGAAAATGCCAAGGGAAAATTAAGCGTCAACTAAAACCGGGGCGGGAAGTTTGAGAATGCCCGAATTTTGCAAAAGCAACGCTGGGGGTTGGGAATGTATGGACGGATTTTCGTGTAAATAACCAGTTTTATTTTTGGGCATTTAGGGTATTGAAAGTTAATAAAAATGTTAGTCCTTGGTCCCGCATATTTTTAAATTTTTATTCTCTAAACCCTTAAAAACCCTGGTCAGAAACCCCAAAGATTTCTGTTCAGAGGTGGGCCCAAAAAGTGGCTCAGAAAACAACAGACGAATTCAATGTTTTATGCGGATTTTATTTTTAAGCAGAATCGAAGAAAGATTTGGAAGTGAAAAGACTTATTTATAGACCAATTTTTCCCAATTAAATCACCGATCGTTTTTAAAGCAATTTTTTAATTATTGTTGTAAAAAACAAATGGGACTTTTCCTCATATCATTGTTTGGGAAAAGAAAAAATTAAAAAACTTAAATGTTTGTTAAAAGTAATGTTGGGAAGAAAACAAGGATTTCCCGGACAAAGTTTTATCCATAAGTGCGAAGGACCTTTATACGGTGTCCCCCAACCCCCGGAAAACAAGGGGGGGTTTCATCTTTTAGGCCGACTTTACTAGTACCCCAAATATAGGGTACAGCTTGGGGGGGGATCCCGGGTAAAACCGCCACCCCACCTGCAGCACTAACCCTACAGCAAGCCCAAGGGACAGTAAAAACAGGCCCCGATGGAGGGCCCCTCCTGCCTCCCCATCTCAGCGAAGGGGGGCCAAACCCCCCGGAAAATTTTCCCAAGGGGCGCCGCACGCAGCAAACATGGTTTTTTAAACCCAAGAGAAAAAAATAAAAAAATAATCAAAAAATTTAAAGAATATACAAAAATAAACTAAACAAAGCAAACAAAATGTAGGCCAAAATATGTTAATAAAAAATAGCAAGTTTTCTCATTAGAAAAACTAATAAATTTGAATTACGTTCATTTCGTAATATATGTCTGTGGTCTGGACTGTAAAAAAAGAAAAGATTAAATTGTATGACAAGAGAAAGGGTCTAAAATAGAGAAGGATCACTAGGAGACCCTGTCGTGACACCCGTATTTACCAAAGACAGTTAACCCCTTGGGAAAAGGAAAAGATCACTAGGGAACCTCGGGATTGTGACACCCGTACTCACTTAAAGAAGGTGAGCCCCTTGAGGGGGTACGTGAATGGGGAGTTGGTAATTTTGATAAATTAGGTATCCAGAGTGCGTCAGCTGCCCTCACTCAAGACCATCTTGAAAGGTGAGATGAGGTTTAATGGGGTAGATATGGAATATGGAAAATTGATCAAAATATCATAACTCCTGTTTTGACTTTTTTTAACTATTATTTTTGTATATTTTTTTTTTTACTTTTGTCCCTAACACTTAATTATAAGAATTTAAGAAACATTCCCCCACAATTTTTGCATCAGTAAACGGTTTCATACAGTGGCGCACACAGGAGGGGTCCTGAGTCCGAACCCCCAAAGTCCTTGATTTTTTTTCCGATTGATTATAAGTATATAGTACGTAAAATTTAACTAAATATTTGTTATTATAATGATTAATGTTATTAATTAATGCTACTTATTTATTCAATAATTAGTTTTTTACTGAAAATTTACCCGAAAATCGACAAAATCAAAAGGATCATTATACAAGATTGGTGAACTTTCGACCCCGACCCCCTTCTAAAATTCCTGTATGCGCTACTGGTTCCATATGATTACCAATAATACAACAAACTTCTGAGGATGCCTTTGTTATTACTGTGACATTACCACTGACGAAAAACTTTGTTGCTGTTACAAAGAATATTCACAATAAAGCCTATTTATCACCTCTTGGAAGAGGAAACATATCATTAAATAATTCCTGTTTATTGGTATTTTTTTTTTAAATACAGCACTTTCGGGACAAATGAAACAAGTACTGATCCTTGTTTCTATTCCAATACAAAACAGTCAACCTCCAAATCATTCGAATATTTTCGCTTGCCAGGTATTGATTG
>BMAV01013498.1:154177-226862 GCA_019973955.1 Trichonephila inaurata madagascariensis | reverse complement strand
AATTAAAGTTTTTCAAAATATAAAGTAGCATTAGTGTGATTTCTGCTGTGAGATTAGATGACAAATAAATTATATTAGGTGGGTAAGAGTTACTTTTTAGCAAATAAGCTAAATTTGGGGTCATCTGCCAAATGGTTTTTAAGCGAGTTTTTTAATGTTATTCATTTTAAAAAATGACTCGGGCATAGGCAGAAAATTGGTTAAAATAGTGGCCTTTTTTAAAACAGTTAAACGTATCTGGAAAAAATTTTAATTTTTTTTCCCTTTATTCTTTTTACTTATATTGCTTGTTAATCCTTTTTTTTCAACAATTTATACCTTTTTCCTTGTTTCTTTTTAAATCCGGGAACTGACCCAGCCCAAGTTAATTTCAAATTTTCAATTTCCAACCAATAAAAGGGGTTCGGGCCCAAAATGTCACATCAGGGACATATATACTTGGGGCTTTTGAAAATTTCTTTGAACTGAGAAAATCTCACGAAAATTCCTTATTAAGAATAAACTATTATTTTTTTATTGGTGGCGTGCTCAAAACCTTGTGCCGCGTGCCATCAATGGCACGCTTGCCAATGGTTCGCCATCCCTGATCTATAGGAATACATTACAATGCCTTTACTTTTAGGCATTCTTTCTGGCTGTTTGAATTTCCAATCATCATGGCACAATGATGTCAGTGTAAAATAAATAAAAATATCTGCTAAAATTCTAAATCAGAGGTGTCAAAATCGCTGCTCGCAGGCCACATGCGTCCCACAACGAACATTTTTACGCATACCCCTCATTATATCGACACACAATAATATATAATGAAATATCAAAATTTCTCCCGAAATAGAAAAGATAATAGCAGAGAAGAGATGTCAAGCGTGAGGACGTAAGCATTACATTTTTCTTGTTCTTTTACTTTTTTTATTATAATGTATTATTCGAAATAAGCTTACGTTTCTATGAATATTGATTTTTTTTGCGGCCCACCTAAAGTTAAACCTTGTTTATTTGGCCCTAGTTAGCTTTTGAGTTTGACACCCTTGCTCTAAAGTATTAATTAATATCGAACCGAGAGAGACAGAAAAAAAAGAAAAGTGGAAAATATTTATCTATGTTCAATGAGTTCAATCTGCTTGCGGCTTATTTTTACCATAATATACAAAATAAATTGCGTAGAGTACAGAGTTAATGTTCCCCATCCGGCTAGTTTATTTACCATTTTTTATTACTAAATATATAAAAAAGTGAGGGAAACTTCGTAAGAAATGCTTTCTTCTCACTTTTTTTTAATTCTGCCCAAATCGATAAAGGAAGTTTCTTGGCTTTTCAAAAAAACTTTTCAAGATTTATAAAGTGCTCTCCTTCTTCGAAGAAAGCTTCACCAAGATAGTTTTGTGCATTGTGAAGATGTACCGAGGCATGAGGAACTAATGGAACATGTCTTGAATTGTAATGGAAGGCATCGGGGGATAAAGCACCAAGTAAAAGACTGAAAAAGCAATGAAAAAAGAGGAAGTTCATTTCGATCAACGAGTAAGTTTGAAGAACTAAAAATTTGAGAGAATTCCCTGCATTTTGAAAAGATTTATGTATATAAGATACCTAGTTGCGGATTAATCTTTTTCTTCTTGTATAGGAAACAAAGATATTTTTTAAAATATCTTTTTTTCCCGAGGATAATTAACTGAAAAAGTGGTCATTTCATAAACCCTGCTACTGATATCCAGTTACCATTCAATACCAGTCACTGCTTAACAGCTATTCCCTACTGTTACAAAGTATAGTTTCCTTACTACTTCATCACCTGGGAGGAAAGGGGTTAATTGTTTTAGAGAGATAAATATTTCACAGTATTAAAACATAGAGCTTTGAGTGAGTGAATATTAATGTTGCACTATTCAACTACATAAGGGCTTTTGGTGATGGACCTCGTAGTATTGAACCATTAAAGTGACGAAGACGACATCCTAAATTAGCCCCCATATTTCTAACTTTCACTCCACACCAACGGGAGGACGTTTGAGCCCTGACAGATTTCTTGGGCATATGAACGATCTCTCTCCTCAAAGCCTCCCCATTGGTCCTTGCACACTGAAATCACGCCTCCTTGCTTCCCAGACAAGTGCACGATACCAGCCTACTTCAGAACCAGATAGAGGGTAGTGGACTGCTGACGCAACCCGGATACTTCAATTCTCAAAATCATCGTCATTTAACATGCATTGACCCCCTCTGCACGATGGGTATTCAGCGGTACTGAACACCCGTCCAGCGGTACTGAAGCCAGCCACGAGTCCGTTACTTTGACCACAAGGCTACAGCGGCCACCATAAGGCTTTGAAAAAGAGTTCTTAAAGCAGAAAGGAAAAACAAAGTGATAGAAAAATTTTCTCCGTCCTTATGAGAATATGCTATTAGATTTAGTTTATTGAAAAATTTCACAAAACAATTTAAAGAAACAATTCATATTTTCCTACTGTTAATTTAAACGCTATTATCTTAGTTTCTTTAAAGAATGGTATTAAATGGAAGCATTTTTCTTAAATTCAAATGTACAGTATGATCTCGACGTAGACTATCCCGACTTACGCGAACCCTGAGTTACGTGATTTTCAAATCTCGTCAATTCATCTTTTGTCTAAGAAAAAAAAATGTCAAATATAGTGAAATTGGTAATGTTATATACATATATTGGTAATATATAGAATTTGTTGATCTCGCCAGGCAAATAAATTTAGAAGTGAATAGTTTTTTCATTGAAGAACTGCTGGATTTCCACAATCAGGAGCTGACAATGGATGAGTTCATAGAAATGCATGAGCAAGAGTAAGGTATTGAAGAGTTTGAGTCTTAAGATCAAGTTCAATGAGAAGATTGAATGACGGTTGGGAATTTGACAGAAGGCCTCAGTTTAATTAAAAAAGAGCTACAAATTTTTTAGAAAAGATAGACTCCAACGATCAGCCTTTTTTCCCATCAAAATAAGAAATAAAAAAAATATTAGCATGCTAAAATTTTGCGTGAGAAAAAAAATATTTGAGCTAGCTGACTACTTTGTTAGATTTTATGAAACCTTCTACATCAAAATAACTTCGGTTGGCGATTTTGTATTCGTGTTATCTAAGATTTTACTATACATTTTCCCATATATCATTATTTTCTTTTGTCTCCGGTCCTAAATAAAAATAATTTATGTGTATTTATATGCGAAATCATACCCGACTTTGTGACAGATCTATACACGTTCCTTCAATTAACCCTCTTGGGAAATCTTTGGGCTCTCAATTCGCGTTATTCACAATAAGCCCTTTGGAAGAAGAAAATCATGATATTCAAATTAAGTTACTATATATAGTTGAAGTTTTCTAGCGAATAGAGGGGGAGGGGGTTATATGAATCAGAGGTGAGATTGCACTGAGGATCATATTTAAATTATTGTGATTAAGAAATCATTAGGAGGAAGTTTTAAAGGACGATTGTTCACGAGGTTGAATTGATATTAGTTTAAAACGGATAAGTTGACCCCTTTTATTAAGGTATGGATCAATTTTGATAGCCCCCTAACCCTCCGTTTTCCCGTCTTGTTCCATTTCTGTTAGATTAAAAAATTCTCTTTACATTATTAGTTGAAATTGTGTTTTTTCTTTTTGGGTATAAATAAATAGATTAATTGATCATGTCGAGTGTTTCTTCCTCTTCCCCCACATATTAGGTGCCTGAGAGAGGTGCAAACCTTCAAACTTACGTGAATTGACTTGGGTTATCACTCAGTCTCATCTATCGCCCCCATCTAATTTTGGGGATTCTGTACAGCCAATTTGCCCGTCTTTCCCCTCATTTAAAATGTGTTTATAGAAATCGTTCTCAAGAACTCCTTCAATTCAGTTATCAACTGTCAAGTCGTTTGTTCTTCTCACGTTCTTTACCCACCGTGTTGAGTGAGGGATGCACGAGAAATCTGTTGAGGCTCAAAATCTTTCCGAAGGCTTGATGAGGAAGTTTGGAGTGGGGAAAGGTTCATCAGGTGTCATCCTCGTCACTTGATCATGGTTCAAAATTATGATATCCGTTGCCGTTAACCCCATTGCATTAAAATTCAGAATAAATTCAAAAAATCGAAAAAAAAAAAATCAAATTTCAAAAGTTCTTTTCTCTGATCAAAACCGCTTTTAAGACAGTAAGAAGAAAGACTTTATAATGTCTTGGAGTCCATTGTATGTCCTTTATAAATTGCATGTTTTAAGAGGTGTTTTAGCGTTGTAATGTTTTACAGTACATGGATGTATGCTTAAAACATAATTTCAGAATTATCGTAATAATGAAATTTTTTTCTTCGATAATATAACCATGAGAAGTTTTTAAGAAGTTTTTTTCTTTCATCTTAGTTTAAAGTTCTGGTGGCAAACAATTTTTAAATGCAATACATTGCTAAAAGTCAAAAGTCTAAATAATAAATATACGAGTTAAATCTTATGCCGTCTTATTTTACGTGCATGTGTTTTTATTGTTATTGTTATAATTTTTTTTCTAAACGTTATATACGTTACTACATTCGTACTTCTGCTTGGTTTTTAGTTTTTAAATTCATATAACTTTTAAAGCGAGAAGCTAGCACTATGTTATTTTTTAACCTTTTATTTTTTTTTGTAAAAGTCTTTTTTACTCGTTTTCGTCATATTTAAGTTAAATTTGTGATTGTATTCTAGTTTTATGGAGGCGGAAAATATATTATTCTAAAACAAAAATTACTGGACATTTTCTGTGCTCTTTTCACAATTTTCTGAGGGATGAATATTTTTAACCGGAAGATCATTCACAAAATATGCATTATCTAATTTTCAAAAAAATATTCGAGGTAAAAAAATACGGAATTTGAAAAAACAATTGGTAAAGTAAAAATTATTCGAAGAATTCAAAGCATCTTAAGAAATCTTTTCCAGTTTTCAAAAAAATATTTTGGCATGTTGAATCGATCGAAATCTACACGTATGAATAAATATATCATTGCAATAGTAAAACATTAGATGGGAAAATTGTCTGTATAATTGATTGTAAAAATATGTTAATAGAAAAGTTCTAAACTTTCCTTTTAAAATCCATTTATTTTTACGTTAGTTTGATTCTCGGACGTGCAAATGATTCATGAGTGGTTTGAGTCAAACAAAATTATATATATATATATATATAAATTAGGAAAATTGTGAAAAAAAATTACGAAAATGTAAAATAGTGCACGGATAAATTTTTCTCTAACGTAAACTTTTCTTATTTTTTTAAAAAAATATTTTTGCTTGAATTATAAAAAAAATAAATGGAAAATTTTGAATAAAATGAAATTTTTTTTAGTTTTGGTTTTTTTTGGAAAGGGGGGTTTTTAAATGGGGGAAGACAGCAAGGGATCACAGTCAGTTGACAGTGATTTAAAATTACGAGGTCGTTTCCTGGTAGCCTTCCTGCTGTTTTAGTCCAAATTTAATTCAAAATTCAAACTACCAAACACCATTGGTAACAGAGACAAGATATAGTACATAGGTACAAACCATGTTTAAACATTTCATTATATATTTCAGCCATTTTTTTTTCTAAGTACTTTAACCCTTTCATCTGCTTTAGGAAGATTACTTCCCCATCTACATGATCTTATAAAATACTCCTGTGGCAAGCGCAAAACCCATTATAATATATTGGCCTTGCTGTTATACCGATGGGAAGACTAACTCCCGCTTCAGTTTTGTGCTATTGCACGTAATCCAGCGATTATGGCATCTGGACAAAAAAAAAAAAAAAAAGATGATACTAAAGAAGTACCTTGTCCAAAAGCTATCCCTGTATATAACGATGTCATGGGAGGGGTTGATCGCTTCGATAAAAGAAAAGGAAGATACCAAATAAGAAGATCTGTAAAATGGGACATCACTTTTATTTTTTTTACTGACCTTGCTTTTAAAAATAGTTTTATACTGTGGAAAGTGACCCCCAGAAGAAAAAACCGCCATAACGTGTAGCATTAGCTAACCCAAAATAGAGGATTTTCCTAAGAAAAGGAAAAGGGATGTCCTGCTAGCTTAAAAGCAAAGAAGTGTATTTCCATGATGGCGCTTACCATTGGGGGAAATCATATGCCGATGGTTTCCAGCATAGAAGATGAGTGAGAGAAAGGAACAAGAAAAAAAGCCCCTTACATGTGTGCAGAATGTGATGCCCCCTTGAGCATTAAAAGCTTCTATCTTAGTTTTTTTTATGCGGTGGGGTGGGCCCTTGGAAGTATTCCCCCCACCCCAAAATTTAAAATTTCTAAAAATTCCCAAAAAAAAAATTTTTTTTTAAAAAAACAAAAATAGATAAATTAAAGTAAAAAAAATTACGAAAAATTAAAAAAATTTTTTAAAAAATTTTTTCTTAGAAGCGATATTTTAAAACGTAAATTATAAAATTTATTCCAATGAAATTAAAAATTTTTTTAAAAAAAATAAAAAATAGTTAAATTTCTTTTGGGATATTTTAATTTTTTAAAGTTTCTTTGTAAAAATATTTTCCATAATTTTAATTTTTCAGAGGCAAAGGAGTTTTTAAAAAACAAAATTTTAAGTTTCAAATTTTGGGGAAATAAAAAAGGGGTTTTTTTTTAAAAAAAAACCTTTTGTTTTTCAAAAACAGGTCCGCTTCCGAAGTTTCCAAACCCATTGACCCCGGAAACCCTAATAAAAAAAAATTAAAACAAAAAACTTTTAAAAAGGGGAAAAAATTAAAAAATATTTTAATTTTTTGCCAAAAAAAATTTATTTAAAATTTTTTTTTAAAGTCCCTTAAAAAATTTTTTTTGTTTTTAATTAAATCACAAAACCTAAAAAAAAGTTTTTTAAAAAATTTTAACTTTTATTTTTAAAAAAATTTTTTTTATAAATGAGAGAATTTCCCCAAAAAAATACCGGGAAAAATTTTTTATCTCCAAAACTTTGGCTAAAATGAAAATTGCTATTAAA
The DNA here is from genome assembly GCA_019973955.1 of Trichonephila inaurata madagascariensis. Lineage (NCBI taxonomy): Eukaryota > Metazoa > Arthropoda > Arachnida > Araneae > Nephilidae > Trichonephila > Trichonephila inaurata. The sequence continues at coordinate 219,891 of BMAV01013498.1, read as the reverse complement.
AAGGAAATATTTTAATACAGTTAATGAAAATTCTTTTGTAGAAAATATTTATGTTTTTTCATAATGACTCGCATGAATTACGATAACATAAAATATGATTAAAATGAGTGGTTTAATTTCTCCCAGTACACATATTTATTATTTCAGATGCATGAATGAAATTAGAATTCAAATACGCTTATGAATATTGGGTTATATCATATATTGGGTTAAAATAAAATATGTTTTTGGAAGAGATTAAGGAGAAATACATGTTCATTTATTTTGCTACCTTTTCAAATGGTACAAATAACGTCTCTAATTTTTATATTATTTTAAGGTATCCGACTAAGCTCAGAACTGTGATTTTGAAAAAGCGTTTAAGTAAATGTTTTTTTTTAATATTTAGTGTCACTTAGATTAGGATTCTCGCATAAAACTGTTTTAAGGATATTGTTCCAATAAAAAAAATATTTAAATACAGTATATTGGCAAAAAATGAACTCAGAATTACCTATTTTCAAAACATTCTCTTTTTATGTTAAATGCTTCTGTTATAATAATATTTTGCCTATACATAGCTCAAACCTCTGTACAGAGCATGAACCAGGATTTTTTTGAATTATATAACTTAAAAATTGATTTATCCAAATTTTAATATATCATAGAGGAGACATTGTAACAAAACAAATAAACCCCCCGATAATTATTTGAATTGGTAGGAACTCTGAAAATAATGTAAATTTTTCCAAAATTCCCAGTTCAGGCTCTCTGGAGAAGTTTTAGCTATATATAAGCAAAATATTATTATTTTAGAAGCATTTTCAAAAAATGGAGAATGCTTTAAAAAATAGGTGTTCTTTTTTTTTCCCAAAATATTGCATTTAAAAAATTTTTTTGGACAAAAAATTTTCCCTTAAAAAAATTTATACGTGCTTTCCCTAATCTAAAATGAGACTAAACAAAAAAAATATTCTTTTTAAAGCTTTAAAGAAGGGTTCCGGGAACGAAGTCGGAACCTTAAAAAAACGGTACATTTCTAATCTTAGCCAGTTTTAAAACAAACTTTAGAAATACAAATTTTAACCCCAAATGAATCCTTTAAAAAAAAAATTTGAAGTTTTTTAAGAATAGATAGAACAAATATATCAAATAGTTTCACAAATTGCATGAATGTGATGAAATTTCAGAATTTTCAAATAGGAAGGAAAAAAAATAAATAAATTTAGGGCCTTGTTTTTGCGGGGACTTACCTGGTTTGAATTTGGGAATGAGTCAGTGTTGGCAGGTGGAAAAGTGGGGCATGACGTCTTTCCCCCCCAATAGCACCCTTTTTTTTTCGGAAAGATTGTTCCAGAATTTTTAAGAATTTATCACAGTTAATTTTTTACGAATTTTTCCGTTATTGAAGATGAAGAATTGCATATTAAACCCGAAATATACTCTTTACTTCTTTTTTTGCTATTCATTATTCTTTCCTTACAGATTTCATAATGTATTTTTTTTTTATTTAGCACTGATAATTATTATGCTTTTGCGTAATATATTCTCTAAGTGGTAAATATTTTTTACACAAAAATAAAACGTTCAACGATTTTTAAAGCAATTAATTTTTTTTTCCCTTTATTTCACGATGCCTTTCATTTTTCAAGTAATATCGGGTATTTTTTTTACCATTAGCAAACTATCTATATTAATCATCAATATTGATTTTAAGATTTTAAATGTACTTTAGGATAAAAACACATAGAAATTTCACAAAGCACTTGTACAAGGTTTTTCTATCCTTTAAGTACATAAAGCATAAATAACCACGATATAAAATATTTCTTTGAAAAGAAAAATATATATATTTCTAATAAAAAAAAATGTGAAAGAAATATACATTAAATAATAAAATGTAGGAAAAAAAAAGCAAAAATGCCCCCACCATATTTTTGGGGTAAAAAAGAAATATATATTCATTAGGGGTTTTTATTTGTAATTTTTAAATTTAAAAAGGTTTTGAAATGAGAAAAAAATGATTTTAAGAAGAGTGGCATATTTGTTGTTTGTTTGTGTTTTGTATTTTATCATTTATAAATTAAAAGAGATTCATATTACTCAGCTGTTCATTAAAATTATAACACCAGCATGGAAAGCAAACGTTACTTATCGTATGCATGCAGAATTATAGGAAGAAAAAAAATTTTTAATTAGTTGGCAATTTGGGGTATACAGAGTCTGGTACCTCCGGCAGCTAAAATGGATTTAACCCGATTTGGCATCGAGTCAAACTGAGTTTGGATGATAGATACGGGCAAGTCTTGTTGCATGCTATTTCATTTCTACATCATAGTACAGTGAGGTAAGTCAGGATATGGTAGGTAACATACGGGGCTTGCGTTATCTTCTGGATACAAGACGTTTACGAATCCTAGAAGATAAGACACAACCACTGGTCTTAAGATCTGAGGAATGTACCGATAGTTGCTCATATAACCAATGACACCAACAAGAGGTACTCATGCCGTGTACCCAATGGCTGCCCACACCATCATACAAGGTACAGGGTCAGTATGGCGATGTCAAATGTAAGTAGGCAACTTGCGTTTTCCTCAGTGCCTCCAGACACGAATACATTCATCATGATGCTGTACGCAAAACCTTTACTTCTCTGTATAGATGACGGGGTGCCACTCCTGTAATTAGTTTTGTAGGGTCACCACTGTCATTACAAATAACTATGTGCAGTATTAAAGGAAATCGCAATAACAGTGTTAATACAGGCAATACGTGTTTTTCCAGACGTCGTTGCACTGTTCGTCCGGATACGTCGTGCTGCGAAGAAGCTCACTTCCTAACTAAAGGCCCATGATGTGGCTATACGATCCTGCAAGACCAACCAAATAACATGTCCGTCTCCTTGGGCGTTAGTGACGGGAGGTCTTTTAGATCCTGCGTGGCGTTAAATATGACCCTCCTGAACACATATCAATTTCATATTCACCTGCCAGTCGTTAGATTCCGACCAATTTGAGTGGAAATATTGTAGAGCGGTAAATTGAATTCTTAATAGGGCTAGATTCTGCTGTTATGGAATTCCATCAAGAGTTGATAGCTGTTTCTTCTTCTTGTGGGAAGCATTAAACACTCTTTTCACAACCAACCAACATTCAAATGCGATTCTCGAATGATAAAACCGCAGCGTAACTTTCCTTTTATACATAGTTTGAGATACCGTTTCTCTCTCTTGTGTCCTTCGACTGCGCTATCATTTGCCCATCCCAGCATCTTCTTCCTTTTCAAACGAATTTGATGTTTGTATCATCCTTTTTTCACGGTACTATACTTTTAATGGCATGCAGTGTAATTGATGAACATTTTGCTATAACTTTTGTTATCATCTTGTAACAAAAAGAGAAAAATAATTTGTTTCACACGATTGCAGTTTGAATGATATTTCGAAAAGCATATCCTTCTTATAAATCAAGGGATAGATGCATGTAACATAAGAAACATTTCAGATAATGTTACTGAAAATTGTAGGACCACTTGTGTGTGCAAACGCATTCAATTAATTTTTTTAAATTGATGCATCTGCAAATTTCTATTTGTACCAGGATTTTTTAACTTAAAAGAAGTAACTAGAATTCTATTTGACTGCAAGTAACTATATTTCTTCATAAGCCTCTGAAATTAATTTGCTCCCGAAATCACGTGATGCGATATTTTATTTTATTTTGTACTCAGAGTATATCTTTTGTTTTTTCTTATTCCAATGAATTTTTAAACACGTTGCTCTTCCTACAATGTAATATAGATTTAAACAACAAATGCAATGTAGGATGCAGAAACTCTTTAAACTTAACTTATGTCATAACACACAGCTCCCATTTTGCTGGGTTGATGAACGCCGCAGCATCTGGATGAAAGAGTCATCGTTAAGAGAAATTCAATGCTTTTAGAGAGTATATATTGGATCCGAAATATATTGCAGGAAACATGCATTTTAATGGAATCCTTTGTTTGCTACGAGACTAATATTCAGGGATTATATCGACTTTTGGGTATGATGAGCAAGTATGTTCCCAAAATTTCACTGATGATTTTCCGTGATTAAATTCGATACATAACTTATTGCTATTGCTCCCTAGCTTGCTATTTTGCGGTGAAACTAAATTAATATTTATTCCGTGCTGGCATAAGCAGATGACTAGAGATAGAGATTTTATAGTGATTTTGATTTTGATTCAGTTGGATAATTTCTGGATGATATTCTGGATAATTTTCTACTTAAAGCACTTGATTTAAAACAATCTTGTAAGATGATAGACATCATTTATGTTCAAAGTGTTTTGATACTAGTACAAGAAGATGATTAGAACTGATAAAATACCAAATATGTTGAAAATTAGAGATAACATTGTTCTTACAATTTGTTGTCTTGATAATAACAAAACTTGAATCTTTCTCATAGTGTGCAATTAAGAAAATTAAACTATAAATAATATAGCTAATACAGGGTCAGTTATCGTTTTTGGTATTAGCTAGTCGCTTAAGTGTAAATTAATGATCCATAAATAAGATAAAGATATTGAGAAATGATAAATTTGAAAATTTATTTACAAAATAAAGCCTTCGAGAGAATGCTCACGATTACTGACTATTTCTCTCTATTTAAGAAAATACCCCCTTTTTTTAAATAAAAAATTGAATTATGGTAGCATCAGTTTATATTTTCATTTTAATATATATTCTTATTTTTAGCAACTCAAATTCACCTAACTTATTTTCTTATGTCTTCAAGGTTTTATAGGAATAATATAATTCATAAGATGTATAGAAATACAGAATTATATATAATATATTGAAATACATACAGAAAATCGAATTAAATGATTTTCCCATACTTATGGCACAATTTATAGCAGTTCTAAAACGACCCCAGACAAGAATATTATGTTTTGTCCATTAGTTTCTCCATAAAATCGAAGAAATTTTTTGCTTGTACGATTTGTGAGATCAGGAGCCGTATATAAGTACCGTTTTTTCTCGTGTTTTTGTGAAAGGAAAACAAAAATACCAGAGGAAAATATCCCAAGCTTTCAGGAATGAAGATCAGTGCTTCAAGGTCCAACAATAAGACATAAAAGCAGTCGTTGTGACGCTGTCGTAAACAGGAAGAAAATACGACTGTAGATCCAGAAAGGCATTGGCTTGTGAAACAAATTTTCTGTAGGTGTTATAAAAAGAGAAATGAAAGCAGCCTCAACTATTTTCAAAAGAAAGACAGAAAGATATAAAAATAATGCCTTTTTGTTAGTTAGGTGTATTATTTCGCATTTATTGAATTTTTTTTTATAAAAAAAATTACAAGGAAAGGGATTTAAAATTATAACTAAAGTAACTTTATTTTTTATTCAAATGTTATTCTTGCTTATTCAACTAAAAAGAATGTTTACCAACTAACTAGATTACTCTTATTTTATCAAATTTCCAACTCCGGAAAAAGTAATTTCAGGATATTTTAAGTAAAGGTAATACTTACTCGAAAATTCGATTATTGTAATTTGCAAATAGTTTTGTAGAGTAAATTAGTGACTCCAAGTATAACAAGATTTAAAAATATTGAAATTTCACAGGTAATTCCGAAAAGTCTGCAGGGCATAACGAAACTGATTATTTTGAGATTTTTGTTTAAAAGTTCGGTTCTTGTATTTTTTCATTGAAGCCAGACAACCTTACAAATAAAAAAAACTGTAACGGAAAATTGAAAATTTGTTGTATGGTCTATCTCAAGAAACTTTGATGTATATCACATAAGTAAATGTACAATGCATTTTGAATAGTATTTTTTTAACAATGAAAGTTACATTGTTGTGTGAGAGTGTAATGGTGTCATTTCTTTGCAATCTATTTGAAAGAACTCGCGTTAATTTGATACAAAATTTACAGTGTATTTTTTCGGGAAAGAAAATACATTTTCAGGACGGAAGATAATACTTTTCTGTCAGTTTAATCCATCAGAAACTTACTTATTCCTGCTTGGCAATTTGAATAGTTTAAAATATTATCTCAAAATATTATAAATAGATATAATCTAACCTTTAATGAAAATAATATATGCTGTAATTTTTACTATCAAATGTATATTTTTACTAAAAGAAAATACATTTTTCAAATTACGATATTATTTACAAACAGATTTGGAATGATTTTTTGTTAACCGTATATTTCGATGTATGAAACCAGAATTTTTGGAACTTTTTAAAGTAAGGGGGTCGATTTACATAGGATCCGCTACCCTCAGAAAGAACGTAATTTAAGAAAAACACTTGGGGGGGGGAAGAAAAGTTTTCCGTTAGACATGAGCAAGTGATTTTAATCTTTTGGATGTTTTGAAAGGGATTTTTATTCCAAAAGAAAGATAAAGTTACATAAATACTTCAAAATAAGGTCTTAGTACGATTTTCCGAATGGTTCGTTAAACTGACTTTTACTCATCGGGATGTCTGATTGCATTTCTGGTCTTCAGGCAATGAATTTTCCAATCAGGGCATGAAACATCGGTTGAAGATCACATATTATATATAAATTCCACAACGAAAAACACGAAAAAAAAATGGCGAAGAAAGTATGTCTAGCACAGAGTACAAGATGACAAAGAAATAGAAAAAATATTCTAGATTCAGACATGTTTACTAGAAACAAAACTATTACATTGGTGTCTGACGTTTTACTTTGCAACAACTCGATTGAAAAATATTTCATTCGTTTACAACAATTTTGCCTTCATAGCAAATGTTTGAACATTACAGGAATTTCTTTTCCAATTTGGCTTACATATATATTTTGAATTCTGGATAAACTTTTGAAGAAAAAATTAACTCTCGGCGTGTGCACGGATCAGTTAAAATTGGGGAACATATGGTATATTATGAAATATTTTTATTTTTTGGATAGAAAATATAAGTACTAATAAATCATATTACTTTATATTTTAAGCTTTTTATTATGAGAATGTTAAGTGTTTCTTAAATTTAATCACTATGTTTGTTTATTGTGTTAAAAGTCTGTTGTTCTAAAAGAAGATTTTATGCAACTTGGTTAAAAAGATATCAGTTTATCTCATAAAAGCTAATGCAGTTTATTTCTTTTCATATTTTTAATGTGCGATATGCAAACCTAATAATTGCATTGTTTCTCGATGAAATATGCGTATTATTTTTCAGCATATAAATTGAAATTTTTTGAATTAGAAATATTTAATGCCCATTTAAAAGAATACGTGATGAAATTCGAAAAGTTCATTTATATTTTGTGACACACGACACCGGAATTTCTGAAAGATATATTAATTTATCAACACATGAGAAAAAGTTTTACTACCATGATCTTAATAAGAAATTTATATTTTTCCAAGTAATAGAAAATTTTTCTTTACATCATCCATGCAGGTTAGGGAGTCAAAAGACGAATTACATCAATTCTTCAAGCATACTTTGGCTTATTTACTTTTATACATTTTTCTTGGTCATTCGACTTCTAAATTCCCGAATATTCTCGAATACATGAAAATTTTCTCCGTACAAACGGCCCTAATAACCTGCAGAATAAAAAGAATTCATATGGCTTATTTCTAAGCTCAAGGGCTTAGAAGCTGATACATTACAGTTCATCAAATTTTTGCTCTTCACTATTTACGAAATGCATACCGAACGTATTTTGCATTGAGTACACAATTAATACCCCCCGTTGGCTCGTTTATTTTTACTGTTTTCTCTCCAAAGATGCGTCAACGGGGGAAAATTCTTCAGAAAATGCTTCTCTTCTCACTTTTTCAATGTCTGCGGCCAAATCGATGACTGCTGCTTCGGCTTTCAGATAAATCTTTTTCAGAACTTTGTAAGTGTTCACCTCTTTCGAAGAAAGCTCTACCAAGAGAGTTCTGAGCGTCGTGAAAACGTATTCAAGCATGAGGAAACTAATGGAACGTCTCTTGAATTGTAATGGGACGCATCGTGGGGAAAGAAGCATCTTGTAAAAGACTGAAAAACCTGTGAAAAAAGAGCGAGTTCATCTTTCCCAACATGAAGTCTGATTTAAGCTCCGAAATATTTTTGTAAAAAATCTTGAGAGCTATAGAGCTTGATGGATGTAAGATTCTTGGCTGCGGACTGGATGAGATTATACTTTTTTTTATACCACATATAGAAAACGAAGATCCTTTTTGAGAATTCTTTCCTTTGGTACAGAAGAATGAGCCAAAAAAGTTATTTCTTTAATGCATTGACGGCATCAGTTTTAGATACTTAAGTTTCTACCCGTATTCAAATATGGAAAATATTTTTTAACCCCTTAAGCGGTCAATCTTTTGCCCAAAAGTTCCAAAATAAAAATTTTTACTAATACATAATACTTAACACATATAATATTTAATTGCATAATATTAACAGAATGCGAAAATGGAAGAATTTTATTTTAATTTTCAATTTTAAAGTTTTCACATTATTTTTTTTTTTTGTAATTGAGGAATACAAAAAACCCTAAATGTTTACTTTTTATAAGTACACTCTGCATGCTATGAAGAATGTTTTATATATCTAAAAAGAATTTATCTCATACTCAAAAAAATTTCATGTTCGTTCCTATTTTTCAAACAGTTGAGGATTTTGTGTGTGTGTGCATATATCTCATACAATTTGAAGCATGGTGTAATATTAAGTCTTACATTGTAATGGGGACAAAGATAACTTCGACTTTTTAGGATTTTTTCCATTTTAATTTCTTCTCAAGCAACAAATCGCACATTGCCTTGCCAATCCCTGTTCTTTATCTAATATTTTGAAGAATCTAAATTTCTGCCTTCAATGAAAATTTCCCGCCATCACCATAAAGAGAATCCTCAGTGAGAAGCATTTCAATACTATGGATAAACTGTACCTTTTAAAAGCACTAATACTAATAATTCTCACTATAAGAATTAAAAAAATATGCGAATCAAAGATAGAAAGAAGAAAATATTCAGTTCCCGTACAGCATACCAGTTGTGACTAGCTTTCGGTAGCCCGTACGGTATATGGGCAAAACCAGTTAAAGGGTTAAGTTGTTTTCAATAAAAGGAGAAAGCTTTATATTGTTACCCTCCCTTTAGAGAATCTCAAAACGATGAGCAAAAATTGTATATTTAAAGTTAATTAATGAAATTCGCAGTAGTTACTTTATTTTAGTAGAACTTTTACTATAGTGTAAAAAATGATAACATGAAGAGATATTAAGAAAAAGTAAGAAAATTTTATGCCAAATAATTTATACTTTCCACTTAAAATGTTACCAGTGGTTCAGTTAACAGTAGTCTTTCAACAAAAGTATGACAAAACTGTTTCCTATTCTCATAATGTAATGATAACAATCAATTATCTTTTTGATTTTCGTTCTGGGATACATAGAAATATTCTTTATTTGTTGTTTGCTTTTATAGTATTTAGTTTTATTTCGTTACATATATCCATGTATTGAGGCAAACGATGCTCATTTTTCATTTGTAGCAGAAAGTATTAAAAATTCTTTACATTCTTTCGTGTATATTAATCATTATAAATTATTTTCAGTGAATGAACATGAGACTAAAGTTTAATCTTTTTAGCTTTTTTTTCCCTCGAGCTTTAATTTTTATAGCGAAATGTTTTTTGTGCCACTTTTGTCAGTTGATGTTTAATCAAACATTACTTTGATCAAAGAGATGTCTCGTTAGATGTTTGTTTGTAGACATTAAAGTCAAATCACAGGTTTGAGTCCGGGTTTCACTTTAAACCTGCAGTATTGAATACTTGGAGCTTCTTCATCGTTAAATAGAATTAGACATTAAATTCTTACAGTGTTATCCAGATTGATGGATTGCTTACCTCACATTCAAGAACCCAAGGGCTATTAGAATGGTCTAATTTAACCCAAAAATTATATATGAATAAGAACACACATTAGAATTATTATATCTTACAGCAGTTAAGTTTTATATAATATCAAAATATTTAGAAAGATACAGATTGGTCACCCCTCTATTATTCGATGGAATTAAAATAATCATAAACTCTTAAGTGCATTTTTAATGGTCATTATTCAAATGCCTATTTTGGAAGTATTGATTTATAATTTTAGTAATATCCAGAGTTCTTGAATACATAATATGTCAAGACCTAACTCATATTTTAATTAAAAATAAAATTAAGATGAAATCATTTGTCTCTATGGGTCAAATGTAACTTTTAAGTGATTTAAATTTAAATATCCATGAGCTTCGTTGAATCTCACATAATATGTCAAGCTGCTCAGTATGTCTTATAATATGCTAAAGATGAGTAATTATCTCTATGCTTAAGATGTGAACTTAGTTAAGTGGTAATAACTGGCATTCTCCCTGAGTGATTAACATTGTAAATACTTTTTAAATCAATCTACAGACACAACAATCTTTTTGTTAATGCAGCTTTGGCTCTTCAAGAAAAATCTAGTGACGGCCCCCATTAGTATAAGAAAAAACAAGTAAATTAACAAACTAGAAAATAGTTATTAATCCATTTCAAATTTGCAGGTTTTTATTCTTCACGAAGGAGTGGACAAGGTGTTAAGTGCTAGGAGAGAGATGTCGTGATAAATTAGATGACGGTTCCTTCACTTGAGAGGCAGGACGAATATTATTCCGAATAGATTTTCAAATATTTTAGACAGTGATGTATAAAAATAAGAGTTTGAAAAATATCGGAATAATTAGTTTTCACTATAAATACATTTGTAATCTAACTGCATGTTTCGTATTCATACCATATTTTATGATGTAACCTAGATATATTGTTCAGATTGCGATAAAAATTACGCTATATGGCAAAGAAAGTGCAACATCAAAGAGAAGGTAGAAGAAGAAATTCGGCAAACAGAGAGCAAGAACAGTAAGATATGATTATTTTGAAATGATACTTATAATATAGAGCGAGAATAATGTTAGATTAGAAGTAAGACTACCACTGGTTGCGATACATGAAGCAACATGTCTGTGTACAGAAACAATGAGGGTATGGATGACTCTCCCTTCCCTGTCAACCATTTTCTACTATTCGTCTTACGAAAGCGAGGGAAAAAGACTGGTATAAAATTACGTTCCAGATGTATTATATTGGTGAGAGAACAGGGGTGAATAGTGACCAAGGGAAACATCTGTATATCTTACAGAAAACGTAGGCTGATGCATGTAGTGTGTGGGGCTTATCCTGTCGATAAAGGACACCCCCCTACAAAGGAAGGAGAGTGTCATAGACCACAACATCATCACATATGGTAGAACCATAGCTCACTAAATACGAAACAGAAGAGAACTGCTATCGAGCGCGATTGCGTCTCAAACTATGATGCCGCGTTGTCGCATGGTGGAGTAATCCACAGATGTGGTCAGATCGGATGTCACCACATCGGTGCTACACTCGTCCACAGCAACTATCACTTAACAAGCAGAAGCATAACTCGTGTGAGAATAGAACCTCGTGTGCGCAATTCTGTCTTCTACCGTAGATCGTTATCATTGCAAACGAAGTCATCTGTGCTATGGTAGTAATGTCTATCGTAGTCTTCTTAACATTTTCATGACGATGCACTGATGAACGGAAAATATTTTAGAGACGGGTGTGTTACATATACATCCACCCCAAATATCACCGGCAGCCGGGCGATACACCGGTGAATCGCATTTTGTACTTGATCTACAGGACAGATCTTCACCACAGAAAGTTGCATTGAACGGCTTATCCCTCGATAAGGAGGCTTGAGACTGGTGCATATATGACACATTCTTCGCGAAAGGGTTAACGAACGGTAAAAGCTAATCAACAGGTAATAGTTCTGGTCAATATGGGAGCATCAAGGTTGCCTTGAACATGCTGCAAAATGGAGACAGATGTGGTTTACGGATCGCCACGGCTTGTAGGCGAATAAGTCTATCCACACGTACTGACGTCACTGTGGCTATACCGGTACATTCAATCTTGCCACATTTCGTTCTTCTAAACATCATTGTTCTAGCCGGGTACCGTGGTCTTATCTAGGTGGGGATCAGTTGAGATTTTTGATCCATCTTCCTCTTCCGTAAAATAATGTAGGCATTGGTGGCAGCCTGGAATTCTCTGCAATTACTTGTGTTCTCTGAGACAAGAAGAACATTTCCATAATGATTTCTCTGACAGAAATAACAGCCAGGATATTGCCCATTCTGTTGTTCTTATCGTATATTCAACTCAATGTGTACTGGAAATCTGTACTCACATCAATTACAATACTCTGTGGGGTATTATTACTTTGCAATTTGCATAATTTTCTGACCACTTATTTTTGGAGTTTCATTTTCATTGTCATTTGGTGTATCAGTATTGCTTCTCATATAAATAGAAGAGTCTTAAAATATTTAAGAATTATTGATAATTTTATAGCTTAATTGAGGGATTACACGAAAGAAAAATAAATGTCTGCATTATTTCAAATCCCAATGATAATTTTTCTACCATTCGTGATGTTGTGGAACGAAAACAGTCGCTTTTTTGGATAACTTAGAAATAAGCCAACTCATCCAATTTAAAGCGCATTGTTTGCCTTTTATCTGTTTCCTCAACAACAAGATGGAATTTTTATATTTATTTTCTTTTGCTCGTTTTCAGGTATTGCATTCATACTTCTTCTTTGAACCATGAAACAAATATGAGAGGCTTTTCCATTTTTTTATTCTTTACAGCGACAGCCTTTTCTACGCCTCACCAATTTCGAATCGAATTCTTAATAGCATTCTCACTCGTGAATGCTATAGGCCCGGAAAAATTCCTATCCTTCCAATAAAGAAACGATGGGAATCTTCTCCTTCTTCAATAATTTTGGTTTCCGGGTTATGGATAAAAGGATTTCAGCAGATGATTCAAAATTCTATTATTGTATAATAGTAAAAATAATTTGAGAAATGGAGAAAGAAGAAAATATATCTAATCGATAAAAGTAAAATAGATGTAAGAAAATTATAAAACTTCCCTATTTTCGAATTTTGGTTCCATGTTTATACTTATTTAAAAACAATACTATTCTCCTGTCAATTCTATTTCTAAAAACAGTGAAGACATTTATAGCCAAATTTATGCATATGAATATTTTTTCTATAGGTATGAATTAATTAGATAACTAATTATCGGAGTTTATTTATCAAAAGTGATTGTTCGACTTCTTTTATGTGCTGACTCAATTCATTTCAGAGTTGAATAATTCATTTTAAAACCAAATTAAATTAAAAAAAACTTGTTTTTTTATTCTAATTTCAATGCGTTTTTCGTTCTTTGTGGGACTTCTCTAACAATATGCAAGACTGTTCCATGAAAGTTTAAATACTATTATTTGCCAATTGCTTTAATGTTACGCATACGTTTTTCTTTTAGTATATCAAGAACAATCACTAAACATATGTGAACTTCTTTTTAACTATTTAATATATTTATGTATTTGCTAAGTTTAAGCACCAGGTGTCCGCAAAATGACTGATGATTTGGAAAATCAATTAATAAAAATGGAAGGTGATAGGTGCAAAGTTCGGTGCATTCTGCTTTGGTAACCTAGGAATTCTCTCACCAAGTTTCAAAACTAGTTACAAAGCTCGTCAACAGATGAAGCTTCTGAGATGAAACTGTAAAACAATGTTTTCAAAATAGCCACCAATAACTGCAACAGCATGGTAGCTGAGGAGGAAATTTGCTGACACTTATGCAAGTATTTCAGTTGGAATAATTCAAGAGATTCATGTCAAACCAATTGTTTGGGAATAAAATGTTTCCAAAAACGATTTCGCAGGTTTCCAGTTTCAGCAGCGTTGCGTTCATGCACGTCTCGCGTGCATTAATGGCATCAGCAGTCAGAGACTAGAGTCTGAATCTTGTTAAGAAACTTTTGAAAGCTGTAGTGCAAGATGCGTTGTCTAGTCATTTGTCGTAGTCCAATTTGGCAAGCAACACGCAGACGTGAAATTTGGGGTTGCTGTTGGATGACCTTCTGAACAAATGCAACATTCGCGTCCGTAATTGCTGTGTTCCAGCGACCGACATTTCCAGTATGGTCATCATTGGCACTTTAGATACGTTGAAACTTTTCAAAAAGTGCTTTAATTGTACTATTTGCCAGTTCGTTTTTGATATTGAATTTTCTTTAGAAACTGCCTCTCGGTGCTACAAAACTATGGTCCAGGTAATAAACTTTAAACATTAGCTGTTACAACGTGTGAAGCATTTTCGAAATACACGCCAGAATGATGTCGTGTCTTACGTTACGGACATAAAACATTGCTTTAGTTTTTCAGTCAGAAGTGCCATCTGTTGATGAACTTTGTAACTAATTTAGAAACATGATGAGAATAAATTTCCTGGTTGCCAAAACAGAATGCACCAAGGCGTACATTTCTATGGCCTTTCGTTTTTTTTCTTCAAAATTGATTCTTCAGGTCGTCGGTTATTTTTCGGACTCCCTTTGCCTTACAGCGACACACCACTCCCACAGCTGGTGAGATGGTATAGGGTGCCATTGACTACAGTACACGGTCATCCCTAGTATTGATCCGTGGCACCATGGCAGCCCAGCGGTATGTTCATGATATCATGCAACCACATCAGTCCCCACTCATGCAACGGCTCCAAGTAGCCTTTTTTCCACAAGACAATGCTCAGCCTCACACGGCAAGGGTGTCACAAGACTGTCTCCGCACTGTTATTATCCTTCCTTGGCCTGCCCAATCCCCATATTTGTCTCCAATTGAACATATCTGGGATCATATGGGACGGCGAGTTGGGCATCCAACGAGTTTGAACGAACTAGAGGCAAGGTTACAGCAAATATGGAACGAAATGTCTCAAGACATCATGCAAAACTTGTATGCCTCAATGTCCGATCGTATTGCATCGTGCATTCACGCTATAGAGGAGGTTCAACGAGGTATTAAATCCTCTCTTCTTTTGCTTTTTTCTCTGAAATAAATGATCCTTTTTCTTTGATTTTCTAATCATTTACTTATATCAAAGTAGTCATTACGCATGTAAAATTTTGTTTCATTTTAACGACTCCTTCTGGGTGCGCTAATTTTTTTGTCCATGAGTGTACCATCCAAAATCTGAAGCTGCAAAAGCAAAGTTCAAAGCACTGAATGTTTTCCGGGGGGAAGGGGAGGAGCTACTCCCTTAATTCCACATGCATATTTAACAAGTTCTACGTATTATGTACTGGTTTTAATTCTAGATCAAAGCGATCATTTCATAAATTTTTCGAAACGCATATTAATAGATCGAATTTAATAACTAAAATATCTGAGAATACTGAATCTTTTGAATAAAGTGACTAACGTTATCTAAACCAAGGCACAGACATTTGAAAGATTAAAAATATTCATTAAATGCCTCTATTGTATTTCACAATGTAGTTTATTAATATGATATACTTACATTTATTTGGAATAAAATATGTGGTAAAAGCCAATTAATAATAATAATAATAAAAAATCTGTATAACGATGCACGGTTTTTAAAAATTATATTTAAACTACACTGCTGGCCACACACACACACCGTAAATGCAACACCAAAAAAGAGAAGAGGCAGCACAACAAAATTTATTTTGTAGATAACATGTTGACTAAGTATCAAATGATTAAATTTATAGACTTCTGTGAAGCGTAGTTCCTGCCAGAATCAGTAGCCAGAGTTGCCGCCATTGTTGGAGGTCATCGCTGCCACACACCTCGGCATTGATTCAAAGAGATTGTGGATGTGTTCTTGGAGTACAACAGACCAAGCAGCTTCCACACGCTGCCAAAGTTGATCTAATGTGGCAGCTGGGGGTGTAATCTGGGTCAATCGTTGAGCAACCATGGAACACATGTTTTCTATCGGTGAAAGATCCGGAGAGCGAGCCGGCCAGGGAAGCAATTCAATCTAGTGATTGACGAAGAACCTTTAGACAATGTGTGCCACGTGTGGTCACGCATTATCCTGTTGAAATATGGCTGTGGCCAAGCCCTGAAGGTAAGGAAGGACAACTGGCTCCAACAACTCGGAGAAGTAGCGCTGGCTGTTTAAAGTACCAGCAATGCGTACTAGAAGAGTGCGAGAGTGATATCCAATACCGCCCTATACCATAATATCCGGTGCAGGACCAGTGTGAAGGTGCATAATGCAGCTGTTCAGCATCCTCTCTCCACGGTGTCTCCAGACTTGAATCCGACTATCGTGGTGTTGCAGACAGATGCGTGACTCGTCAGTAAAGACATTTTCATTCCATTCTGTCGCTCACATCCTTCTTTCATCGCACCATTGGCGGCGGAGACGTCTGTGGCTCTGCGTCAAGGGTAGACCAAGCAATGGACGTCTTGTGGACAGACCACTCTACTGTAAACGGCATCGAATGGTACGCGCAGACACTGAATGATGCGTTACAGACTCAATGTTCTGTGCTATGGTTCGTGATGTGACTGAGCAATCCGTCACTGCCATGCTCACAATTTGCCTGTTCTCACGTGAAGTGGTGCACTGAGGTGGATGCGATCGACCACGTTGGTCCGTCGTACCCTTCTGCATCCAACGATCACATATCTGCATTACAGTTGTTCGGTTTCGTCCAACACGATTACCGATTTCTCTGAAAGATAATCCACAATCTCGGTAAGCCACTATCCTTCCTCTGTCGAACTCGGATACTTGATCAAAAGCTGATCGCTGTTTTCTGCTGATTGTTTTTTTGAAAAAACCACAAGAAAAACACAATTGCCGAACTTGAAATCGTCGAAATCTCCAAGCCTTAAATAGCGCTTTGAGGTGGCGCCACAGGCGCGCGTGATTTGTGTCTGCGCTGAAATTCTAAATCATTTGCATATCTCACCTCCCCTAATGCATGTTGTAGATTTCATGTTATTTGCATGCATCCTTCAGGGTGTTGCATTTACGGTGGCCAGCAGTGTAACTTACATGTAATTCGAAAACATAATAAAGCATTCTCGGAAGATTTGGATATAGAAAAAGTATACTTAACTAGAATTATTTGCTACCTTTCGGTTTTTAAATTTTTTTATACAAAATTGTTATGAGGTGGTACTTTTAAATTTTATAATTTTTACAAGGGTCAATTTTCACCCTTTTTGAATTTATACTTCTTTTGGCGCGATAAGGAAAAATGATGAGAGTAAATTTTTACATACTGTCACGGATGTGCTCGCATACCGTCACGACACCGATGCGCATGCACATCGTTGTCTAATAACTTTGGAAGTTACTGAGGGATCTTGGCGATATGGGTGTCGATCGAACTGGCGTGCCCCCCACATGCATTTGATATCTATGTGCTTGTGGTTGGGATAGGGGAGGGCTTGCACACTAAAATATCATTCCATGTTATTCCTATGGGGTAGGAAATTTTCTAACATGCCAGTTTTTTGGTGCTAAGGCACAGATATTTGGGGGATCGCAATAATTATTGTTATAAACCATAATGTTGGAACGCATTCCCCGGTGCATTTCCCCTGCAGCTTTTTGGTCAATTCTCGGCATCAGAGCCTCACAGTCCATTTGGACCTGGCTCATTCGATCCTTCTCTATCTGATCTTCCAGTTATTTTAACTTCATGCTCATAGGGCTATTTCTTCCATAGTTTTTGATTGTTTTAAACTTTTTAAAACTTTTTAAATTTGTTTAAATTCACAATATCTTGTCTCCTGTTTGAGTCTCGAACTTGAGATTTGAACCAACTGTTCCACTCGTCGAGATCCATCCAGTCATCTACTTCACTCTCATTGTATAGGCATGGGGAGGGCTTAAGCATTAAAATATCATGCTCTCATGTTAATCCTATGGGTACAGGAAAAAATTTCACCCCCCTAAGGGGGACTCGGGGACTCTTCAAGCGGATGTCTTTATTTTTTCTCGGGAACGATTCTCCCCGCCGAGACATTCAATATGAGGTCTCAGGTGTCACATTTGGTTCACCGTATCTCCAGATACAGTCTGCAGACCCCCTCATGTTATTGGTCCTATTATTCCTGAACGGGGGAGTTTAAATTTATTTAAATCGTGATTATCTCGGGTTTGGCCAGTTAGATTGACTTAAGGCTTGTATCGTTAAACTCTGCTCGTGACCGTCTTTCGTTCTTGGCCCAGCTTGCCCTGCTCAAGATTTTTAAAAAGATTTTAATCTTGTTACGCCAAAGAAGTATAACTTCTTACATGCGTACATAAGTACACACACAGCGCAGCACAAAAACCTTTTTGCTATGAAACACAACCATATTTTTCTATCTAAATACTATATTTCCTCTTACGGTTAAGAAACAATATGGAATTGACTTAAAAATCTTATTTTATCTTACGTTATTTATTAAACCGAACTATATCTCAACACAATCAATTTATATATATTTTTAAAAAAAATCTCCATAAACCGTACAACATTTATCTTTTACACTTGGAAAAAAAGATAAATTTTTGGATGTTATTTTTTGTTAGGGATTAAAGTTATAAAAATTATTTAGACACTGTCTGACATCTAAAATACTTCATAATGAAAAAAATTAGATATTAAAGCTAAATATATTGGAAAATGACATAAAATACAAATAAAAATTATTGATGCAACAGGGAATTTAATTTGGGAAATCAAAAGAAAAGAAATAGTTTATGTAGGCTCAATGGCTGGCGATAACTACTGGGATACACTTCGGCATTGAAAGAAAAAGCCTTTGCATGTGTTCTTTGGATACACTATTCCAATCTGCTTCCACATTTTTCCAAAGTTTATTTGGAGTAGCAGCGAGTGGTTTACGCTGGGACTAGCCATCTACCAATCAGGGAGCACACATGTATGATGGTATCGTCCTCGTCACTTGGCCATGGTTTAAAATAGGAGTCTTCAACCTTTCATGCTCGAAAGCCAAATTAATACGTTTACAATGATCCGTGGGTCACATGTATGTCAAAAAAATATTGTAGTCCTTAAATTTATATAAAGAAAAAGAAAGGTTTGTTTTGCATGACTACAACAGATTCTAAGGGAAGAGATACTATTTACAGATTCGTATATATATATATATATATATATATATATATAAATAAAAAACTCTAGTGGTGCATAATTTGTCGTGGCGTAATTGATTTTTTAACGATGATAATTATTTTAGACGGTTCATGTCTTACATTTGATTGGCATTGACGAGACAGTCTTGTAAGTTAATCCAGTTTATTGCACATCATGAAACACGAAGGCATATTAAAAACCCAAAGCACGGACGACACTACACAGAACAAAGACAACAAACACACAATGCGTTGCTGCAGCCGATTACATTACAAAAGCAGATAAAGACAGAACAGAGTGGGATTTTCCAGAGTCTCGCTATTTATACCAAGCGGGAAATAACATTATTTGGGGGTGGATGGATGTAGTTCAAGATACTCTCGTTAGGTGGATAGCTAGGTTATTAATTAAACGTGGGTCCTGAAGGAATGGACCAAAGCTAAATCAAAAGCTATTAAAGATTAAATGATTAGGAATTATTACATATATATATCGGTTTCAAAAAAATTTAAGTGGAAGTCGAATTAAAATACTTTACAAACTTGTTAAAGATAAATCCACTTTTTTTCCGAAAATTTTTGAGATTTTATGCATAGTTAGATTTTTTTATATTTAAAATTATTTGATACAGTGAAATTTTTGAAAAATTCGTCCTTTTCAATAAATTTTATTTCAAATGGATATCAACCACAACAGTGAAATGTTTTAAACATCAAGAATATTAGAAAAGATGGTGTTTTTCACGTCAAAAATCAGACAAGGTATTTTTTTTTAAAATTGCGTCAAATTCAAATGAGGGGCCACTAAAATGACATCAGCGGGTCATTTATGGCCTGCGAGCCACTGGTTGAAGACCCGTAGTTTAAAATTACGTTGCCGAAAGCCCTCGAGTAGCTGAATAGTGCGATGTTAATATTCTCTCATTCAATCAAATAATATTTTTTGTAAAAAATCAAATTATTGCAATTTTTTAAAAAACTATCTTAAATGTGTAAATTCAACCAGTTAAAAGGAGTGATTTTACTTGATTTACTTTTGGAAAAAAAGGAACATTTTTTGTAAGTGAATGTAATGCTTAAAAATAAATAAAAAAGGAATGGAAATAATCTTTATAGCAAAAAGAATGAAAAGAAAAATCTGTCCGAAGAGTCTTTTTTGTAAAAAAAGATGTAATCTCCTTTATAAAGGAAACGTCGCTCTTAAAGAAATGGATAAACATTTTAGCATAACATTTTCTAAGGGGAAAAAATCCCCGTTGTCTTTCTAAACAATATTAAAAAAGCATCTATCAATTGAGTGATAATAGATGCTGCTTTAGAGAGAAATCAGAAGAATAAGATAAACTGAATTAAAAACAAAGGAAATGCATTTTTTTAAGACTTTTCGTCGTACAAGCTTTCATCTTTGTTTTATCTGTTGTTTCTCTTAAAATTCTTCCTTGAAAAGAATGTTTATAGTTGCGATAAGGGTTTCTTGTTATTTTTATGTAGAAAGAGAGAAGTATTTTGATACAGTTCACTTTATATTGCACTCTAAATAAATGACGCGTTTTTTAATGCATACAAAGTTTTCACTCTCTCTTTATTATTCTATACATGCTGATGTTTCAAGACTTTTCTATATATTCTTTAAAAGAAATAGTAAAGATTTGAAATGTACGGCATCTTCTTTTTACGTTGGCGAGGTTCTGGGATTAGTTATCTAAAGAGGTCGTGAAGTTTCTGATCATGCGAATTTTTTTGTTCTTTTACAGATTTATTATGAACAGGATTATCGACGTTTTTGGAAAAAATTATACGTACGTAAACGGGGAAAAAAAAGAAAAAAAAAAAGAATTTATGCATAAACAATAATTATTTACTTACTGTGATTTAAGGTTTCTTAAAAATGTGGCACCTATTTATTGCGAAATCTATACTATAACGAAAGGATAAGAGTCATAGAGCAGTGTAGAAAGAGTGAGCGTTTACCACGTCGCAATCTAAAGCAATGCGAGGGCTATTGGTGACTCACCTTGTAATTTAGAACCAAAATTAAGTAGGACGTCACCAGAGTTGGCACCCTACTCTCCTTACTTCCACAATGCGAAGGCGTTGAAACCACGACAGATTTAATGTGTATCCGAATGAGCTTTCAAAGGCTTCAGGACTCGAACCCGTGACTCGTAGCTCATGAGTTCTGATCATGACCATTAGGCTACCGCGGCCACAAAATAGTATAGAAGCTACGTTTTCATGTCTGCGAACTCGTGATCGGTGATTTATCGTATGATCTGGCGTATTCAAGTCCTGTATGTGATGAAGATCCGTCGTTCAGCAACCTTCATGCTTGATAAATATATGGGCCAAAAAGGGACAGTATTTTTATTTGAATGAAAAATATTAATGAATTTCAGCTACAAAAATTTAAAATATACTCTGAAGTTTTGTAAACATGTTTTTTTGTGGTTTTGCTTATGTCTTAATAAGGTAGGTGGTCTGGTAGGTATGGTAGTCTTAATATGGTGTACTCTCAGTTACTTAACCAAATATAATATTACTATATCTAGTCTTATGATTAACTGCACTTTTATGAAGTTTAGTCATCTTATTTTAATTTTGAAAAGTATGAATCTGAGTTTTCCCCTATAACTCATTTTAATAGTAAAAACTGACAAAAGAAGTATAATATAAGCATGATCAGTTTTTTGTGTGGGATATGTAGTACATTTACGAATTTTTTTTATATATCTTAATTTAATTAATTGAGAGCATGCTTTAGTTATACCCTTTATAACATAAAAAGCTAAGCACCCCAAAAAGAGTTATCAAGATAGGATGAAAATCAGTAGATGTGATGTGCATGTGAGAATGGGAATTTCTATTCTTTTAAATGAATTGTTCTTACGTGTTTAGATCCATTTTTAAAATGTTCATTAACCTGTTCTTTAACTCCCCTGTTCGTAAAATTCATTGGACAAAATCTCGAAAGTTGTGTTGTTCTAAGGAATTTAACCTTACAAAACTGCCATACATACACACATTTGATTATTCTACATATTTGACGAAAATCAAGTCGGCTGAATTTTTAAAAATAAACATATTTTTAAATTAAATTCGTATCAAGCATAGCTACACTTCCTGATTTCATCAACTGGCTGAAAATATAAAACACCTTTGGTTATATTTCAGTACGAGTACATCAATCAAACTTGATGGTGTTCAAATACCTGGAAGTTTTTATTACTAAATCTTTATTCGAAATTTTAAATTCAACAGTAAAGTAAAATGTAAAAATATAAGCATGCAAATTTTAGAACCTTTCTTCACGCAAAAACTAATACAAAGTAGTTTTTCTCTCTAATTCTTTGATATACAAATGCATAATATTCTCTTTTGCTTATGGAATTGTATTCAGGAAGTATTGGAGACGACTACTCATCAGGACCCAAATGGCCCCACTGATCCCAAATGTGTTTATAGATCCCAAATGTGCTCTATGGGGGAGAGATCTGATGATCTTGCCAGGTGGGGAAGTGCTTGAGAAGCATAAAGACAAGGAGTAGAAAGATGTGGAGTCGGTCGTTATCTTGTTGACATGTAAGCCGAGAGGTCCATGAAATGAAGAGCAACATTATGTGGTAAGAATCTAGTCAAAGTACTACCATTCTAACAGGGTGTCATGGATGACAATCAAGGGGATCCAACTATCGAACGACAGAGCCTTCAATCCCTGTACCATAACTTCTGGTTGTCGGGCTGTCTGGTGCATAGCAATCAGTTGAGTATCTCACCGTTGTCTTGGATATCTTCAGATACGTCTTCACTGGTCATGGGGGCTGAATTCCAAAATGGGATCCATTGCTGAAAACAACTCTACTTCTGACATGAAATTCAAGGTCGAATGATGGGCTTGGTACTGTTACAAACGCACCTGGTTGTGCACAGCGGTGAAGGACAGTCGGCAGGATAATCTCCGAGTCACTCCCGTTCACTGAGTTACCTTACGATGTTCATTGCAGTCATTGGTGTCCCGGTTATATATTGGATCAATGATAAGGACATTTCTTACGAATCCAAGTGCGAGGCATTGTCACAGTCCAAGTGGGTCGACGGTGCCACATTTTCATGGAAATGACTTATAGCATTGGAAAGTCCCATGTTTTATACTTTCCGTATGATTCATTACAATGCTATAGAGCTCCAAATAGTTTTTGGCCTCTAAAAGCTAATCATTTGCCCATTCTATAATGCTATGTTCATACGTAATTTCATTCCATTCAGATAACCCTTCTTGGTGCCTTACTTTCTGTGTTATAAGAAAAAGTGTATTTTACTTTAGATAGTAAAAATTCCACGCGTTAAGAATTTTTTTTTGAAGACAATATCTAATGTGGAACATACAAACTTATATTTTTGCATAATTATTTAAGGAATAAAGATGAAATATTCTCAGACACTTGTTTCTACAAATTGAGTAAAATTTTGTTTAATTTACAATAATTGTTTTTTAAAGTTGAAGAAGGTCTGTGCATCTCTTTTCTAGTAGCATAAAAATATGTAATATCAAGAATATTTTCATTTATTATAGCTTTTCTAATACTTATATTCTGAATTATTCTATCATAAAATGTATAATACACTCTAGTTTTTTTTATCTATATACCGTCAAAAAATTTTCGTATTTAAAACTGGAATTCATGCAACTCATTCATTCATAATCATCCCTTTTTATATCTCTGAGGTTGACGTATATCATTGAGAAACCCGTTAGATAAATTATGTCAGTAAATCATATTTCAAAATATATGTGGTACCATGAAAATGGCCTTTGAACTACTTATAGATCCAAGCGCAACTTCGAATATTAATAATACTTCATCAAAATATAATGATTCAAATTTGCGAGATATATAATCACAGTTCTGAATATTTGACGAGAAATGCAATTAAATACCTTACGATATAAACACTGTGAAATACTACCTGCTTACTTAAAAAAATGCTGAAATCAAACTCTTAAATAATTTCAGGATAAGGCAATCCTGCCAAGAATAATAACCATAGCAACTGTAGTGACAATCGCAACAACCAAGGTAGGGGGATACGAGTACAATTTCCTATGATGGATTGTATTGGGAACCGCCAGCAAGAGACTGCAATATGCCCCAAGCGTATCAAATAATCTGGTTCAGTTCATAAAACTGGTAAGACGAAACTTCTGGTATACTTATGGGGGGAGGGCGGAAAGCAATCTTCTGTGTTTCATCATCTCGGAGAGTCATAGCTAATTCCTCATAAGATTAATTGAAGTATATCAGATCAAGTCACACTTCGATAAACCTCCCTTCTAAGTAGCGTACAAATATACGCCATATGAAACCTCATCGTTTCAGCTTCAGATGGATAGCAGCATGGATCTTCCCCTAGCATTAGACACCCCATCCCCTAGGGGTATCCTCCCTCAGATCCTCCCTCTACGGTTTATATAAGAAAGATTTACCATCAAATATTCTCAGTGTCGATCGTAAACACTTATACTGATTTATTTTCCCCAGAGAGTTGGTACCCCACCTACAAAAACAGTGAGTAATCTTCAGGGGTGGGTAAATCACATGATGGAGAAGAATAAAAAGAAAAGAAATGGAATCGTAAATAATATTTTTCCAGAAAAAATATTGAGGTTGACGACTTGGAACCAGATTTCGTCCTCGATTCCCGTTCAAAATGCAATACTGGGATTCGCGTTAAGAGTACAGGTCTGTTTTGGTTGTTGTTTTGGGAGTTTATTGTAAGAGTATTTGTAAGAGTATTTTTTTTTTGATGCTCACGGATTAAAAATTCTAAAATCTAATTAGTTTATGAATACTATTTATTATATTTAAAATAATTTAACAAGATACAAGGGAGTGTAAGAAAGCTAAAAAATTAACCCCTTAAGCGGTCAATTTTTTTTGCCCAAAATGTTCCAAAAAAAGCTCATTTTTTATTGCATATAACTAAGCATGATACTTAACAGAATGCGAAAATGGAAAAATTTTATTTCAATTTTTAATTTTAAAGTTTTCATATATTTTTTTTTTTTTATAATTGTGGAACATAAACAACCCCTAAATGTTTGCTTTTGATCAATACACTCTACAAGTTATGAAGAATATTTTATAGCTTAAAAGAATTTATCTCACACTTACAAAAAAACTTTATATTCGTACCTCTTTTTCAAACAGTTGAGGATTTTGTGTGTGTGTGCATATATATATATACATATATACACTATTTGAAGCATGGCGTATATATACTAAGTTTTACATTGCAATGGGGACAAAGGTAATTTAGGCTTTTTAGGATTAATTTTCCATTTTAATTTTTTCTCAAGTATCAAATTGCACATTACCTTGCCAATACCTGTTCTTTATCGAATATTTTCAAGAATCTAAACTCCTGTCTTTAATGAAATATTTCCGCCTTCACCACAAAGAAAATTCCAGATGAGAAGTATTTCAGCATCATGGACAAACTGCATCTCTTAAAAACACTAGCACTAATAATCTCACTATAAGAATAAAAAATATGGGCAAATCTAAGATAGAAAAAAGGAAATATTTATGCCTGTTCAGCGTACTGGCAAATCAATTGGGGCCAGCTTTCGGTAGCCCTTACGGTGTACGGGCAAACCAGTTAAGGAGTTACATGTCCCCATGTAATAATTTTACTGATTGAATTTTACTTCGAATATTTAGCAGATCAAAATATATTTAAGTTACAATACATCAATGTTATATCGCTGAAAAAGGTTTATTTTAAAATTTAGTTTAAAAGTGAAGTTTCAAAACAATAAATTGGAATTGTGATTTATATAACCATATATTATTTTGAATAAAAATCTTAATTTTTCAAAATTTTTCACCGGGAATAAAAAAAAATTATTTAAAAAATTAGAAACTTCAATTGAAGTTACTTTTTAGGCTTGGCATCACTTAAGCTAAATTTACTGCCCCAATAAAAATATTTTTACATTCAGTTCAATAAAGAAATTTTGGAATAGCATTAAGCACATAGCATTATTTTTATTATAAGAAAGGAAATTTGAGAACCTTATTTATATATATAATAATAATGATGTTTCCTCCAAACACACAAGCATTCTACTTTCAAAATTAGAAGAAAGCTTTTTCCTTTGTTATGTTCCATAAAAAGTAAGTATACTTTTTTTTCAAAGCAACCGCTATTTCATTTGATATAACAAAAAAATTCAAACAAATGCTGTCTAGAATTACTTTTCAACTTCTGTTTCTTAATGATTTATATAGAAAATGTGGGGAAAGAAATATTCCTGAAAATGTAACAGTAAAAATACAAAAAGTCCTTATTTTTGCTCATTGTGTATAAATAACTTTTGATCAGAAGATCACAAAATCGTATACTTTCATATGTTTCTATTAATTGTAAGAGTATTTTTTAGAAAAAAATTCTAAAGTCTTACACAGAGAAAAAAAGGAGTGGGAGTGAATGTTTTACTGTCTTTTCAATTTTTTTACTATTTCTTTTATAAAATAATTAGTTTCTGCTTACAATGATATTTTTCATGTTTATTATAATATTAAATCTGCATGTTTACAACTTTTTGATATGTTTTGTTTTAAAAACAATAAGTGTATATGTATTAATAAAAATTCGTATTCATTTCACTTCTTCAAATATTACCTTATCTGAATTGCTTCTCTGTTTTCTAGAGTACGATATTAATACGGATAATTTAATTAGAAGTAATAAAATCGAAACTTTGTAGCTAAAGAATTTTCAATATAGCTTAAGAGCTTATTGAAATTTTCCAGTAGGTTGGCAGATATTTATCAGTGGTCGAAATTACAAAATATAAAAAAAAAGTAGAGAAGTAATATATTGCTCCGAAATAGTTTTATTTCTACAAAAAATTTAATAAGCCATTACAATGTCTAGACGAGTGATTCAAAACCAAAGAGATGCAAGGCATTGTTAACTTCGTCTGAAAACAAGAAATTGAAAAAAAAGGGACTGAGACAGATTTCCTCTTTTTTTACTTAAAGGAAATCTAAAAATAGTTTAATAAGTATACAACTTCAGGAACAATATGTTCATATGTCGAATTCTTTGACTGAAAGTTTTTTTTAAAAGATATTTTGTACATGTTAAAAAAAAGATTGATTTTATGTCATGATGAAATAGTTTGGATAACATAGTAAAATGAAACTAGACAGAATCACACCTTTTCTCAATATATTCACTGATAAAAAAAGTTTCAATTTTATATTTAACTTAAAAAAATAATATATATTATTTGAAATAAATATTTAACTATACATTATCACTTGGTAGTTTGTTTTCAATTGCAGAAAAAATCCGCGTATTCAGCAGACAAATTCTTTCGGTGTAAATCGTATTTTATTTGGAAAATCTTCAGTAATTACAGTAGATTTTATTCTAAAAGGGATAATTAACACACATGTATAAGACCATAATGACACTGATTCCAACACCTACACAAATATTGAACACAGCAATAAAAATCTGTAATTACATTTTTGAATAAGGCAAATGAAACTCACAGTTGCTGTCAGATGTTTGACTCCAATCTTACGTCTCTTCTGGGTAACTCGTGGTATAAATTCTTGATAATTTCTACAAAACAGAATATAAAGTACGCATCTTCCCTATCCAAATGAAAATTCAATCTGATTGAAATTGAGTTTGATCGAAGATATACCGATGTTGAAATCGGTCAGAAAGCCAATTTGGGAAGATGAATATAACGGAATTATGGAAATTAAATGTTAATATGTTAAAATTTAAGAGTTATATAATAATTGTTGGAAAAGCGTTTTTGATTTGGAATGAACATACACATGGACAAAAAACGCATCTTGGACTGATGAAATACATATTACACTCGCGCTCTTCATAGGTTGGGAAGAATTTTCTAGGATCTCCTAAAGTTTTTTTTGTCTAAAATCATTGTAGAGCTTTCTAGAATTTTGTAGAGGCATCTAATTTTTCTGTAAATTTGGTGAATTGGAGATATTTAACGATAAAATTTGCCTCCAAGGTTACTTCTATTCATTCACTGTTATTGAAAGAATAATCTCTCTTGGTTAGACCACAATATCCTTTTGGTAGAAAAACAAAGTTTAATCCTTCTAATAATAAGAAAATTATATATATATATATATATCGAGGTTCATTCAAAAATAAAGACCATTTAGTAAAACAAAATGGAAAATACAATGTTTTTTGGAAATATAATTTTGTTCCATACCTTAAACTTAAGGAAGCGTCAAGGCTTAAAGCTCTTCCTTCACTTATCTACATAATCATCCCCTTCATTTAAACATTAGATATATCTGTTAACGAGCTTCAAAATTTCCATGTTTTACTGTTTTGCTTCTAGTTCATTAAGTCTTCTGACCAATAGTCCGGACCTTGCATTAAGCTATTACCATTTTTTTCCTAAGCTGAGGGTAAAGAAGTTTTTCTGGAAAAGATGGTAAGAGTTTCTGGGATATAAACGTTTTGGAAGGGATGAAAAGTTGGAGCATTCAGTGACCACCTAGTTCTCTCTCAATGTACTCCCCAGAGGAGCTTAACATGGGAATACTGAAGCCCTGAACTAATATAAAGTGAGGAAGTTTTCGGTACATAACAAAATTGCTTTTTTCCAGTAAATATTATGTTTTTCATTTTGTATAACTGAACGGTTTTTATTTTCAGGGTGACCCTTTTATATATACACTCACAGCTAAAAGATAAGCACGGAGGGGAATCTGAGGAGGATAGAAATTCTATATTATTTATATATATAATATTTTCTTGCTTAGGTAAGTAGATTTATTTTTCTTGGTATTTTTACTTGGTATTTAGCATCAGTAACTTAGTTTTAGTATGTTTAGAATAATTCTTCAAATGTTATGATTATTATCCTTAATAGCCATGAAGGCTTATTCTTTTTCTAATTTCTTCCCCCCCTACAGCCCAGTAGTATAAGCAAATTAAAAGGGAAGGTTGGCAGGCCTGAAACCTATGTTTAACCCCGTAATCTTAGTTCCTGAGGCTAAGAATTTGTTATTGTACTACGGAGGCTATCTTATTTATATACACTGCTAGCAACACAAAATATAACACTCTGAAGGAAGTATACAAACCATGTGAAATTTACATCATGAGTTGGCGGTGATAAAATATGCAAATCATTCTCATTATAGGCCAGACGCACATCACGGGTGACCGTAGCGCTACCCGCAAGCGCTATATAAGGGGAAAACAGATTGGCGATTCGAAAACGGCAATTGTTTCTTCGTGCGTTTTTTTTCTTTTTGCGTAAGCTGTTTATTCATGCCTCGTGGAAGGCATCGAGTGTCTTTGACCAAGTTTCTGAATTCAACCGAGGAAGAATAGTACCCTATAAGAATTACGGATTATCCTTCAGAGAGAAATTGGTCAATGTGTTGGGCGAAGCCAAGCAACTGTGATGCGAATCTGTCTTCGCTGGATGCAGGAGGAAACGACGGACCAACGGGGCCGATCGGACCCACCTCGTTGCACCACTTCCGGTGATGAAAGGCGGATTGTGTGCATAGATCGCGTAGCCACATCATGAACCATAGCACAACAGATTCAGTCATTTCGCATCATTCGGTATCCACTCGTACCATTCGACGCCGTTTGTCGTAGAGTGGAATGTCCACAAGGTGTCCACTGCTTCGTTTACCCTTGACTGGAAACCACAGGCTTTTGTGCCCCCAGTGGTGCGATAAATGGTGGACATGGACAACGGAATGGAACAACATTGTGTTTACAGACGAATCGCGGTTCTGTCTGCAACATCATGATGGTCGGATTCGAGTTTGGAGACACCGTGGTGAAAGGCTGCGTAACTACTGCGTTATGCATCGCTACACTAGTCCTGCATCTGGTATCATGGTTTGGGGTAGTATTGGATTTCACTCCCACCCCTCTCTAGTACGCATTGCCGGTACACTGAACAGCCAGTGTTACATCTCTGAGGCGTGAGAGCCCGTTGTCCTCCTGTTTCATTCAGGGCTTACCATCAGCTATATTCTAACATGATAATGCACGACCACACGTGGCACGCAATATTCAAGAGTTATTCTTTACCAATCAGATTGTGCATTGCTCCCTTGTCCTGCTTGTTCTCCCGATCTATTGCCAATCGAAAACGTGTGGTCCATGCTTGCACAACGACTGGCCCGCGATACACCATCCGCTGCTACACCAGACCACCTTTGGCAATTTGTGATAGCCGCACGGACTGCTGAATCTCAAGGTAACATCCAAAGCCTCTTTTATTCTATACCGAGGTATGTGGCAGGGGTTATAACCAACAATGGCAACTTTCTTAGTGTTGCATTTTCGGTGGCCAGCATTGTATTTTTGTTGACCTACACTTTCTGGTCAAACTTCTATTTTTACTTTGAATCTTTATATTTATAGCAATTTAGTAATTTAGTATATATGATTTTTTGATTACACACACACACATATATATATATATATATATATATATATATATATATACCAGGTGATTGTAAAAGTTTCAAAACGATATAAAAAAAGAACCACTGATCAGAATGACGTCAAATTTGAATGGAATATTATTGAAGAAGGGGGAAAGCATATGTCATATGAAAAAAAATTCCAAATTTATTCAACAGATGGCGGTGTAAGCTTTAGAATATGTAAATGAAAGTACCTGTCTTGCTCTTGATTCATTTCAATTGTTACAAAAACGCTAGGCTCACGACTTTTACTCATTTCACTTCGGAGAATTTCGCCATGAGTGTCTCATTGAAGGATCGCGCTCTGCTTGTAAAGCTTTTTACAAGAATATTGACTGTGCACCAATAGCTCTGCAGAAGTTCCAGATACTCCAGGGTATGAAAAAAGGCGTTAGTTTGATGACTGCAGAGGGTCTGGAGAAAGTGATTCAAAAATTTGAAGAGACAGTTTTTTTCTCATGTGCAGTCTGGTAGAGGGAGGAAAAGAATTAATTCGACGGTAGTTGAAGAAGTGGCCACAGCAGTGCAAGAGGAGTCGAGCGGTGGTTTGCAACCAAGCACTGCCCAGGGAATTGCCCGAACACTAGACAGGCCTGTGAACATGATGCATAAAATTCTACGAAACATCCTGCATTGCTATCCATACAAAATTAGCCATGTGCAGGAATTGCTTCCTTCTGACCTTCCAGCAAGAGAGAATTTTACTTTTGAATTTCTTGTTCGAAAGGAAGTGGACAATGAATGGCCGTAGAAAATTTTGGGGTCAGACGAAGCCCATTTCCATCTAACAGGATATTTCAATACACAGAATTGCCGAATATGGGTAACAGAGAATCTACTCGCAAATCAGCCAGTACTACTTCATTCTGCAAAAGTGACTGTGTGGTGCGGGTTTACGGAATTATTTATCATAGGGACATACTTTTACGAGGAGGCTGGTGCTTTTGGTCCGGTTACCGTTACCGCCACTGGTTAGCGCTATGAGTGCTTTTTGCGCAACCATGTCGTTTTAGATCTTCAATAGTGTGGTTGTGTGGATGGGATAACTTTTATGCAAGATGGTGCGCTACTCCGCACATTACAAATCCAGTGAAGCAGCAGCTGAAGGGGCATTTTGGAAATGCTAGGGTTATCAGCCGCATTTTTCCTACAGCCTGGACACCCCAATCACCTGACTGCTGGCTGTGGAGCTATTAGGAGCTGAATTGAAGCCATGCATTGCGCAACACATTCTGAACATAACCTCAGAGACACTTCGATTAGTTATGGAACATGCTGCTTCTCAATTTAAACTTGCTGCAGACGGGTGGACAGCATATTGAACATGTTTTGCGCCAGTCTCGCAAAATTTAAAAACCAATTTGATGGACGCATTTTATGTGGTGTTTGGTCTCAGGACAATTAAAAGCCGATTTATCCCATCGGATGTGATATGACCTTGCCGTGGTGGGTGGGCTTAAGTTACTAACACACACACAGTATCACACTTGTACAGTCATGCACAATGAACAGCACACTTGGTTTAATGTGTAACTTACACCTTAGCTGTTGTTTTACGATTCACTGTCATTTCTTATCGAACCATTTTAAATCCTGATGTTTACAGCACCATCTGTTGCTCAAATTTGGAATTTTTTTTTCTTATGCCATACTCTTTCTTCCTTCTTCAATAATATTCCATTCAAATTTGACGTCATTCTGATCAGTGGTACTTTTTTTATAGCGTTTTGAAACTTTAATTATAATCACCGTATTTATATAAAGGGTAATTGTGTGAGTTATCCAGCCACGTTCGCTAAATTTGGCGACTTTTTTCTTGCAGAAGAAGAATGACGTTTTTGAAAGTATAAAGATATTTATTATACGTATATGTGTTCATATAGTTATATTTTAAGTTTGAATTTTATTTTTTGATTAATCCTTAGAAATAACAACCTTTTGAGCAGGACTTTCATTCTCTTTCGGTGGAAAATTCCAGTGCAATATCTGTGAATATTTTAAGAAACGAATATAAATCGTTCAGATGGGGTAAAAGGAAAAGTGACTGCTCTCGAACAAATTGCAGTTTTTTTTATTATAGACAAATGTGTTTATTATAGTTTTTTCTCAATGCATTCCGAAAAATCTTGTATCCTGAAAAATATCTTTATTGCAAGCGAATTTGAGCATTTGCGCTTCTGAAGTAAAACGTTGTTTTCTTGAAGCTATTTTATCACCTTCCCTTCCCTTGTTGGCAAATCCCATAACCATATTTTCAGAAATTTAGATTTTAAAAAGTAGAAAGAAAAACAAATATTGGAAACAGAAACGAAACGTGCATGAAAATGGTGACGTCGTTTGTCAAAACATAACTGAAATCACGTACTTGTTTGCAATGAAAAAAAGGCACCGAGTTACAAGAAATTGGCGCACTTCTGAACTTTGGGAATTTCTCTCGTCTCGATTTTGTCGTTCTTTTAAAAATAAATATATGCAAAAATTGCAATAAGCAAATATTTTTAATTTTATAGATAAATAACACAACCTTGAGATTCATTGATATCGAATTATGTGTTTTATCGCAGCATATAAAAATGGAAGTTCATGTCAAAAACCAATAAAATTGTTTTTACGCATAAAATTTGCCAGAAACTGGTTAAAGATTATGTGTATACTGAAAAAATAATCACATATGGGGAGGGAAAAAAGAAATATCTATTTTTATTTTTGCTTTTGAAATTGACTTTAGTATAAAAATGTGAATATAATTTAAATGGATTAATAACTAAAAGCTTTGGATTTTCGTAAATTATAAGTATCTTATAAGTAAGATTCTTAGATTTTTAAATCGATAATGATTCTGGAATAACAGTGATTAATTTACATAACAGCTTTGACGTTAGAGAGGTAGCTGAAAAAAAAACAAGCAAAATTCAGGTTTCTTTAATTTTTTCATAGTTATATTACTAGATATATATAAGAGGACATAATTTCCTTTTCAATCATTAGCTATTAGTTTATTTGTTTATGTTGGAATTAATTGAAGAAAGATTAAATTATCTTACTTTAGTGTTAATATCGTTGCAGACGTTAAATGTACAAATTATTACATTGTTACATAATATATGTAATGCAACCATAACATATTAAAGTTCTGTAACGTTTCTAAATGTTCATATTCTTAATCCCGAAAGGTGGTGGGAATAGTTGGTAAAAAATTTGAAGGAATTCAAAGTAATTATGCGAATATTAAATTACATGAATTGCGTGAATGTGAATAGAAGATTTCTGAGAACTCTATATAATTTCTTACGCATACTCCAGTTAATTAATTGTTTTAAGTTCCTTATGGAAATGAAAGACAATATTTTTAAAATGTTCGGAGATTTCCAGTACCCCTAGATACCACTCTGGTTTAGCAACAACCTACTTTGAAATATATTTAGCTAAGCTTAATTAAACTCTATTGAAATTCCATTGTTATCTTAATTTCCTTTAGCTTTAGGATTACAAACTAATTTGTTATTGTTTTTTTTAACGAACCCCTTCTCTAGTTTATTGAAGAAAGTTACTTCCTGAAGCTATGCAATTCATTTACTCTAAGTAATGAAAGCTACCTACTTTTCTTAAGTTTTGTATCCGAAGGTGTTAAAATAAATTATATAAGTAAAGTGTGTTTTGAGTGGTAATGTATATTTATCATATCCGTTTATCTCGAACAGTATTTTAAAATATTTAGAATGAAATGGTATTTGGTTGTTTTATTCTTTATTTGAAAAAAAGGGGGAAAAATATATAGGTAATAGAATTATATACAACAGGGGTGTTGCGCATCTTATTTCCATTACTGGAATTCTAGCTGTAGTTCAGTGATTAAAGAAGCTATAATAGTTTACTATAAATAAATGATTCATTACTAAAATGATTCCCCAGCCATTGTCTTCTTGTTTTTTTAATGTTCTATTTGTACATATTTACACAATCAGTCCTATTGGAAAATTCTAATTTTAAACGTAATCTCCTTAAGAGCAAAAGCATCTATATATTATTTAGACGTATTCTGAACTAACTACAATAACAATTTCTTTTCACAAAAAGTTTAGGAGCGCCATGCTTTCGAAAAAACCTCCCCACCATGGGGTTCTATGAGCTATATATTTCCCTCTAGCACCTTTTTTTGCAATACAACCCTGCAATTCATTATCCTTTAAAGCATTGACAAGATGATTCAACTCTTCAGAGCTGTTTTAAATATGAGCTAAAATTGTCTTAAATATCATCTCTACTAGAGAAAAATCGTCGTAACTCAGGATAGGAAGTATTTTGTTGACATTGCAGATGCGCGAGTTCCAAGAGTTCGGATCTTTTGACCTCGCAAGTAAACAATGCAGTATATGTTTTTTTCTTGTTTATCATCTTTATAACCATAGCAAGATTGTAATATTTCTAATTCAGAATAATAATTTTCGTTTTTCACAGTCTTAATCTTTTAAAAGCAGACGCTTCACTTCCACCTACAAGATTTTTCAGATAAAAATAAGTTTTTCTACCTTTGATAAATTATTGTTCTTATGGGTCGCATTTTAGAACTGCCTATAAAACTCTAAAAAAGTCGATAGAAACTGGTCTTTACAAGGGGATAGGCAATTTTTTTAGCTCGAGGGCTGCATTGTGGGAAGGGAGGATGCTGGAGGGTAGTACATTTTAAAAAAGATTAGTTAACTTCGTATCTCAAAAAAGGTATAAATTGTACCATACAAAAATCAAATATACTAAGTTAAAATAAAAGGGTGGCAGTTTTATTTAATTTATTTACTGTGTTTGTTTCATATCATTCATAACTGCAAGCACATTCAAGTTTAAAATCAATTGTGAGAAATTATCACCTCTCTCTTAGGAACCTAGATATGTGGGAGGTAGGGAAGAAACACTCACCATGATCCAATCAATCTATTTATTTATCCCACAGTAAAACAACACAAATTCAAGTAATAACAGTAAGAGAATGTCTCGGTGCTAACCGTGAAAGTGGAACAATGACGGTAATACACGAAAGATTAGGAGACTATCAAACCCGATCCTTACTTTATATAGGATCTAATCTATCATCCGATTAAATCTAATATGAATTTAATCTCAGTGAACAAAATCATCACTTTAAAGCTTCCTCCTAATAAGTCTTTAATCATAATAATTCAAATATGATACCTGTCAGTAACAATCTCACCAGATTTCGGGTTTATCTCCTCTCCTACTCTCTATTCTAACTAGAAAAATTCGACTATATATAGTAACTTAATTTGAATATCACGATTTTCTTCTTCCGAAGTGTTGGTTATGAATAACGCGAATTGATAGCCCAAAGACTTCCCAAGAGGATTAGTTGAAGGATCATCAATAGATTCGTCACACAGTTTACTGAGGTGTACCTATCCACTTTTCTACAATTTTTTTAAAATCAGGAGAGAGATTGCTTGCTGAAATTCTCATCACAACCTGCAAGTTAATGCCAGCCAGCTTGCATCTATATTTACTCTTGTTGAACTTTATCTTTGAAAAATTTTGTTCAGAAATATCTGTTGACCCTCCTCCACCCCGAAAAAAGAGAATATTTCTGTCTATTTGATTTTTCGATAGTCTTGGCGGGCCACAGAAAAATTCTTTGTGGGCAGCTATTTGCCCACTCCTGTTTATAGAATATTGGAAGTGTTAACATTTCATTGGGGAAATGTTTCTTAAGTCACTAATTTTCAAGCACTTTTTTTGAAACAAAATGTGGAAAAAATCCTGAAGAACACGTTAATATTAAATAACTGTAACCAGGTGTGTAACAAATTTTGAAGTAGTAAAACTACAATATTTTATCTCTTCTCAAACCAAACACCTACTGCACTTTTACCTCAGTGTAGTAAAAACATTACTTAAAATCAATTAAAGTTTCTCTTAAAATAATTGATAAATTTAATATTTTCATGGAATTAAATGTAAGGGCATTAACTGAACTGATTAACGGAGTAATAAGGCTTTTAAATTATTTTAATGTTAAATTAAATGTCACCAATCCTTTTATAAGAAATTCTTTTTCAATTAAAAGCATTTTTCAAATCGTTGTGTCTTGATCGTAGTCGTCAAGAAACAAGCTCTATCATCATCATAGAACAGAAAATATTTTTGAAATCAAAGAAAATGAAAACTTCATTAACGCGCTTCAGTAATTCCTTAAAGGGTCTTGAATAGAAAAATCCCTTTTTAATTGTGTTTTCGTTTAAAACATTTTGAGGGAATCATGTGGGAAATCCGATTTTCCGCTTCAGTTTCTGACTTTTAAATATACATATATAGATCCTATTTTCTGTATCGTGTTATATATTTTTCTTATCTTCCAATTTTTGATTCGCTTCGCAGATTACTAATAATAAGATGAACGCTGTTTACTGGAGAGTTTTAAAATTTGCTAAATTGCAGCTTATTCAAGATTTTGCTTTTATTGTTATTGCCCCAGATTTGTTTCTTTGGTGCAAATATATTCAATTAAGTATGTTACTTTGCGGAATTTAATGCTGAGCAATAAAACATTATATAATAAAAATATCAAATGCTTTCAAATACTGACTTTTTCTAACCAGTACGTATCAAGAAGTGGTGGAAATTTCAAACCATTTTTCATTGATAAGAAAATTCATAGGTTTAGTATTTTATGGAAAGAGATAAGAAAAAAATAATGCTATATACCAGAGATGGGTATTAAGTTAATCGCGATTGACCAGTGACCAGTGGACCACCAAAACATTTTGGGGTGACCGCCTGAAGATTAGCAGTTAGTAATTATATACCGAAATATTCAAGACTGGCTGAAAGTATGCATACTAAGTCTTCTACTGACTATAACTATGAGAAATAATTTTAGATTAAAATGTTTTATTTTTGAATGTATTTTGAATTGTTTGATAATAAATTCATCATTTAATATTTTTATATTTGTGACTATTATTATTAAGTTTGTATCTTGCATTTTGCTTTAAACGCGGTTTTAAAAATGTGAGTTTTTTTGTTGTTTTTGTTATGTAGGTTAGTACATATTCCATATCTATTATTAAGTTATAATAAATATTGTAAGCCTTTTTCTTACCTCACCACACCTACGCCAATAGGTGAACCTCTTGAAAAACTAGAAGTATCCGCGTACCCTGGAAAAGTCTGCCCACCCCTGCTGTACACTTTCAATTTTTTGTATGTACTTGAAACCAATAGTTTTTTCGAATCCTCCAATTATATTAAAGTAACAAAAGTTTGAATTGCTGACATCTAGGACCTCCGTTAGGGAATAAACGTTTCATTTGATATATTTGTTGGAGTGAGAGAATATTAACGTCGCACTGTTCAGCTACACGAGGGCTTTTGGCGACGGACCACGTAATTTTGAACCATGGTCAAGTGACGTGGACGACACCCGAGCTGTCACCCCCATCCTAACTATCACACCGCACCAACGAAAGGACATTTCAGCTCTCGACAGATTTAACGTGCGTTACTGCCCTACACGGCGGGTCTTTAGTGGTACTGGGCTCGAACTCATGACATGCCTGCCATGATCCGATACCTTTACCACTGGACTCCCGCAGCAGATATATTTGTTGGATTAGGTGTTTCAGTTACATGGTTAGAAATGTCTAAAGAGATTTTTGGATAATAAGAAGGCCTTTTTAATAGGAAAATATAATTATTTAAAAAATAAATCTCATTATTAAGAGTTGTTTTTTACAGAATCTGATAATCTTTCAGATACAAAATTGAATTTTGAAAAATTCAGTGAATTATTTTAACCTATTGCATAATTATCAGACTATTTCATGCAATTTTTACGCGAAAAAACAATTTTCATCACCGAATTCTACCTTTTTGAATAAATTCTAAAGATTACTTGTCAGGAGCTAAAATACAGTGACATCGCTTAACAAAGAACTAAAGGGACGGAAGTATTTTTTCATGTTAAAGAATATTCCAACCCCCTCCATTCATCAACAAAATTAAGTTTATTAGAGTTTGTTTTATTTATATATATAGATATTTATATATGCATATATATTTAATAAAAAATCACCGAAACAAAAATATTCCCAAGAACTTAAAGAAATTGAATACAAAATTTTAAAAATTTTGAAAAATAAAACATTTATTGAGTTTTTGGAAAATAATCTGATACTTTTTCTTTGCCCCAAACTGTCAACAAATTGTTCGATATCATTCATTTTGTTATACATTTCACGATCGGAATGTGCGTCTAAATAACTGCGCGCACATCACGTTCCTCATTTCGGATGATGTGGGAACTGGAGCTGCATTATTCATTTCGTTCTCATCGTCGTAATCTGCATCATTGATATTTTCTGAGCTTTGAACAAACTCCAAAATGTCTTTGTCTGCCACAATTGGGACTGTATCGTCATCTACTACAATAAATTCGTTCGATAATGCAATCGGACAGTTCAATCCGGCTGGGTTTTCGTATATTATTCATTCCCAGAAGGGAAATTTTTTCGTGTTAAGCGATTTTTGTTTAGTGTCGGGAGAAAAAAAAATACATGAAAATACATAGTAGTTTTTCGGGACCGTTGGATTATTTCGTGTTAACCAATATTTCGTCATAAGCGTTTTCGCGTTAGACGCAACGCAAATTTAATAGCAATTTCTCTGTGTGGAAAAGTGTTTTGTCTGTTTTTCAACTCTTCATTTATTCCTTTTTCGTACAGCTTTACTTAATTTTGTAGAAAACACTATGCTTTTCATATACCCTATTTATCCAGAAAATATCAATATATAATGCTGAAATATAGAGACAGATGCGGCAAGTTCTTTAAATTAAAAAAAAAAATCCTAAATATTTTTATTGAAAATACCATAGTTAATTTTTTACTCATATAAATATAAATGAATGATTTCTTCAATAAATGTTTGCCACGTCTTTGAGAAAACTAATGATCAATTAACTAGTAATTTTGAAATAGCTTCACAGTATTTCCTTTTATCATGAATTACAATGTATCAGCATTGGAATGTGTACACTTTTATTTCAAAGCTTTAGGAAGGTAAAGCAAGTTTAATAATCAAAGTAAAATCTCATTGCCTAAAGTTAGCTTCTGATTGATAAATTAAATGGAACTCATGTGATTTATCGAAGTGGGCAGGCAGGAGAACGCCTATTCAATTACAAATTTAGACTTTTAGCCCGAATTGGAGAAAATAGTAACGAATAATGAATTAAGTATTACTTTAGAAGGGAGAACAAATGCGAATAATAGCACTTTAATCTCGCTTTAATATCTGAAGCTCCTTTTAAGGTAGAAATTCGTACAGTAAGATGTTCTAGGCTGTAATTCGAAATCAAATTGTATGTTTTTTCTTTTAAAAATAATTCGTTAGCTTACGAAGTTTAAGAATAAAAATTATTAATGACATTTTTAATTATATCTATGCTTTGATGAATATCAAATATAGAAATAATTTTTTAAAACTGCTCATATATTATTTTTTAGGTGAAAAACCCCGTTATGTAATATTTTACAAGATCCATGAGTAATAAAGCTATTTTAACAGTGCACTATTTAATATTGCATAAAATACTCCTTCCATATTATATTTCAGTTTCATTGAATTGATTCTTTTGACTTCTGAAAACGTTGTGTCCAGAGTATACGAATTGTATTCAATGAACTATCAATTTATGAGATAATAACTTGATGGATCTTAGGAGGATCTCACACCAAAAATCTTATTTCTTTACATATTTAACCTTTAAATGAATACAATGTTTTGTATAGCTTCAATAACGATACACAAATTCAGTACATCATAATATATAATATAAACATATGTATTTTACCCTAATGTCAAAAAAATTAAGCACAATCATTACGTTTTAAAGCAGAGTGTGAAATAAAAGGCAGAATGGAATGAAATTTGACATACTTAGAAAGTCATTACAAAGAAAAGGAACAGTTGAATAATGGCCAAAATAAATTTATGTTTGAAATCATACTAAAGGTATTAAATGAAACAAAAGCAAGGTGTTCGTCAGTCGTTGCAAGAAATAGAAAACGAGTGTACTGCTTAGTATAAGTAGTGTGATCACACACACACCTTTTGTTGCAATACAAGTATCATAGAGAGATTTCATTCCATGAATGATTATGAACCAACTGCGGTGATAGATCTTACCACTCTACAGAAAAATAGTTTTAAGCTCAGGAATG
The DNA here is from genome assembly GCA_019973955.1 of Trichonephila inaurata madagascariensis. Taxonomy (NCBI): domain Eukaryota; kingdom Metazoa; phylum Arthropoda; class Arachnida; order Araneae; family Nephilidae; genus Trichonephila; species Trichonephila inaurata. The sequence goes on along the minus strand of BMAV01013498.1, from coordinate 179,058 downwards.
TCACTTGACAAAGGTTGACGAGATGAAATTTATCATACTGCCATTGTATGCGCTAAATATCTTCATTTACAAGGTATTCCTCTACGAGTGGAAAACGATGTGGCGTGGTGTTTTCGTCCCTGGATAAGAACTGTGATTTCGAAAAAGATGAACGTGAGGTTCCGGTTACTCTATCCTATATTCCATTGACAGAGCAGACATTATGCTCGATCCCACCACGATGTTGATCTTGTTATGGGATATTATGAGGATGGTAATGTATTCCACGTTCTTTCCAGACGAGAGTCACTTAGTAAATTGAATCGTGATTCTTTGAAGAACATCACATCCCTCCACTAATAATCTGTTTAATTTCCATGTTATCGACTCTATAGAAAATAAGATATTTTTTGCTCCCGTCAAGAACACAAATACAGCTAGACATCTGAAATACTGGGTAGAATCCTTGAGTTTTCAGTAAGCTGCTTCTTAGGAAATCACTGTCCTCATGATTACAGCAAGCTTTGAGGGCAATTATCTGGCATGCATCATCTGGTTACATAGCGCCAAGGCAGACAGAAATCGATTCTGTCTATGTATTATTTTTGGTTGACGTGTTACAACTTATGCGGAAATATTTCCAATGGTTGGGTACCGTTTCCACATACTTCAAATTATGAACTGTGCAACATTTGCGATACTACAGACTTCTGTCTGAGATATATATAGTTTGCTTTCTAATATTCGAATGATTCTTCTTTTGTTAAAAAATAGATTTGTGTTCTTTGAGCCATAATCAATATTTTTTCAACAGTCGAAACACGCTCGAGCTCTCATTGATTATACAAACAACTGAAATATTGAACGCACATTCACATCATTTTACCTGCAGCATTTCAGGTAGTTCCTCCCATCATTCTATTAAGTCACGGATAAAAGATGAACACAATTATTGGATAACTTCAATAGATTATGTTTGAACCAGGGTAGGCCGAAAAAAATTTCTTTGCCTTTTTCGATCGCTGTATCCTTGGAAAGTACTTTTTTCTTATCTAAGAGGTAAAAAAAATAACTTTGCCTTTTCAGTTTAAAAAAATGGAGAATCACAATTTTTGTTATTTTTTATAATTGTTTAATTTACCAATGTCGTAACGTTATTGTTCTAAATGTGAAGTTAAATTAATAAATTAAATTTTAAAAATATTCATACAAAAAGCTCGAAAAATATATTTTTTGGTAAAACTACATATATCAACTTTATTTTCTTTCTTTAATAATAATAAAAAAAATTATAAAATAAATGGTAAATTTATTTCAGATTTTGAATATATCTTACCACTATATGTGGATCTTTTATTAAGCATAGTTTATAAAAAATTATTCTATATTTTTATTCAAATAATGTACTTCCGAGTAAAGTTTTTTGAGAAAATTCGAGTATTAATCTTAAGGTATCCGACCACGTTCGGAACCATGATTTTGCAAAAGCGCATAAATGGATAATTTTCATGATATTTAGTGTCATTTAGAATAGCATACATGTATAAAACTGTTTTAAGGACATTTTGACAAAAAAAAAAAATGTAAATACAATATTTTGGCAAAAAATGAACAAAATAATCTTTTTCCAAATGTTCTCCTTTTGTGAAAAATGCTTCTATTCTAATAATATTTTGCTTGTATATAGCTCAGACCTCTCTACAGAGGCTCAACTAGAATTTTTGAAATATATATCTTAGAAGTGGATTTATCCATATTTTACGACAACAGAGGGGAACATTTTTAAGAAAAAAACGCCGATAATTATTTCAATGGTGTTAACTCTGAAAATAATGTAAATTTTTCAAAAATTCTAGTTGAGCCTCTGTAAAGAGGTCTGAGCTATATACAGGCAAAGCATTAAAATAATAAAAGCATTTTTCATAAAAGGAGAACATTTTGAAAAAAGATTATTCTAAGTTAATTTTTTTCCAAAATATTGTATTTAAATAATTGTTTTTTGTCAAAATGTCCTTAAAACAATTTTATACATGTATTCTAATCTAAGTGACACTAAATATCATGAAAATTATCCATTTATGCACTTTTTAAAATCACGGTTCCGAACGTAGTCGGATACCTTAATACAGTGTTTCTCAAACTTTCAATACTGGCGCCCCTTTCAATCACAATTTTATCGCTCCCCTTATACATTAATAAATTACTGAATGCAATAATAATGCCCTTTGACGCTAAAGCTACAATACATGATCTTAATTATAAACCGTACAAATAATTAACATAAGTATTAAATTTTGTATATATATGTTACTTTTAAGCAAAAAAAAAAATTAAGTAATAGGATAATTATTATGTTATTTTTCCTTTCTCTGTGATTTTTAAATTGGAACATATTGCAAAATGCGGTGGCTGCTTAGAAGACAAAATAGATATCAGCTAAATATAGAAAAAAAGAGCTGAGGGTCAATTTTACCTAAAAAGCTTTGAAAAACTTTGCTCTGCAAGACTAAGCGCGTGGAAGTCGCTAATGCTATTAAACTTGTTCTTAATTCCGTGTTAATAAGATAAGTATTAAATTTTTATATATGTTACTCTTAAGTAATATATATTTTTAAAATATTACTTTTAAGTAATAGGTTAATTATTTTATTTTTCTCTCTCTAATTTTTAAATTGGAACAGATTGAAATATATTTAATTAAAGATTTATTTCCTTCAAGATCCATTTCTAAAAAGTACAAATGTCATTATAAAAATAGCCCTAATCTGTGTTGCTCTTTTGTCATATCCGTACATCTGGCATCCTCGCTAGCATACATGTGAGTCTAGGCAACCTAACAGACGTCTGCACAAAACATGTAAAAAATGCTTTTATTACTTCGTACAATTCCTAGTCAGTCTTGGCCGAATCGATTAGCTACCGAATCTCTCTTGAAAGTGCATTTCATAATTCACGCGTTAATTATAATTCATGTTATTAAGTATTTACGGCAGTGGATTAAAACAAAATCATAGATATAGTTTTTAAATCACGGCGAGCATTCGACGATAATAAAGCATCAACAAGTACACAGACGAGGGCAAATTGATAACAAGTTACGAATGGGTTAGGGATCCATTCAAATACTTCAGAAGGGGCTCTCAACTGCCGAAAAAGAGATCTTCATAGATTTCGCATCCAATTGACGAAATTAAAAAGGGCAATTTTTAATAAATCACTCTTTGAATTCTGGATAGAAGGTGGATGCTGAATTTTCTGCACTGAAAACAAAGCATTTCGTATACTATTACCATTTTTAACAACATATACCTTTGTGAATCCGGATTTTCTGCAATGGCTACTTTGAAGACAAAATATAGATCTGAGCTAAATATCAAATAACTCTGAGTGTCAATTTCTAATTTTTAGCCTTCCTTTGAAAAACTTTGCTCACGAAAGACAAGCCCATGGAAGTTACTGATAATTATTAAGCGTTTATATTGGCTGAAGTACCTCTTAATACGAGTTTATTTTTTTAAAATGATAATATTATTCTTGATATAATAGCTTAATTGTAAGGAGAGTAAAACCAAGTGCATGACAATGTGTATACAAAAATGTAAAAATGATTTATTGAAATGAATACTCATATTATAAATGGTTTTGAATGAACTGTAATTTTAAGCCTCGCAGAATAAGCATTTAGAATAAATGTTAAGTAATAAAAGAATATAAAATTCTAATGAATAACAATTGTGTTATTTTTAATATTGTAAAGCGAAAGCCGGGATCAGGTGTGCATTCGATACTAACGTTAATGGTCGCAGGGAGTGATGCACTATTCTTTTTCTTAATAATTATTTTTCAATATACAAGATAAAAATCACAATTTCAGTGAATAATTTAACTAAGAGAAAATATGCTTACCTATTTCAAAAGGATTTTTCTATTTGTCTTTCATAATTTGAAAATATCAATAAAACTGAACTAAACTGTTCCAAATGTACGTGACCTTAATAAAGGACACAAAATACGGAGCACTTTGCTAACATTACAGGAAAGCTATTTGCAAGCAAAAATGTCACATTTGTTCACGTTTTTGTAATTTTAATATCCTTTGATGATCGACAAACATCCTGTTGACTTTTCCTTGCTTGTGTCTTATTGACAGGGGTGAAAAGCATTTTGCGGTACAGTTATGGCTTCATATTTTTCTTGATAAAGTTCTTAATGTAGCTATTGAAAATTTTCCTTTCGTTTCATGTTTATTGCTTTTCTCAAATTTACTTTCCTTCTAACATGATTAATATGCATTATTTCAGCAAGTGTTTCCCTTGTTTGATCAGCTTCAATTTCCTTTCAGAGATCACAGATGCCCAATTTCTTTTTTAGATTCTGCTCATTTACATTTATATAAGCCATAATCAGTCATTACAACATCACAATTAAAACCACTAGTTATTCATAGGAGAAAATGCCTGCAGCATGTTCAAGAAAATATTTGTGAAAAATAGCGGTAGTACTTAGAGACTCGGTCTAAACAAGTACCTTAAGAATCTACAAAAAACATTTACCGCTCCAAAAAGGAGATATGTTATCAATTCATTTTAACTCCCATTAAGTCTGTCATATTAGAGGACCACTCTGTCAAGGTCATTGGTAACAAATAAACAGTTTTCTCAAATTAACGATTTTTGTATTATATGTTTTCAGTATATAAAAGCAATCTTGGCAATTAATCCTTCAAGGGGCGCTCCAATAATATGCTTATCCATGTATCAAAAACTCTTTTACCACATTGTGAAAAAAAAAGAAATTTATAACAGAATTATATAATTTTACAACTTCCTAAAAGAAAGGGAATGCGAACCTATTATACCAGTAAGTTCGAAAGACAGCAAAAAAGTAATAAATTTTAAGTTAAAAGAACGTAATAAAAAATCTCTCATCGTAGGATTACAACAAAACAAACAAAATATTTTTTTATTTAGTTATAGGATCCAAAAGATAGCTAATGAGCGTTCAAAGTAGAATGTTTTATTTTTATGACCTTTTTTTCCACCCCAGATGATATATATAAAATCATATCAATGTAAATCTGTATTTTTTATTATAGCAGAAAGTATTTTGTTTTCATTCCAGTAAATTAATTTTTTAACCTTTTATTTTCGGGCATGCTCAGGCCCCTTGAAGGGTTATCGCGCCCCAGGGGTATCCCCTAGTTGAAACACTGCCTTAATAAAAGGAGTCATTCTGATAATCCTTTCTCTTGCTTCAGCACCATACGTTTTTCTATATGCTTCTGTCTTAAATTTGGAACAGCGTTCCACCGCTTGGTCTGATTTTTTTGCCATTAAACTTAAGTTACCAATACGTTTGTTTCCTTTAATCTTTTCTATTCTACATTTTCCCAATTACGCTTTCCTTTCAGACATCAGTGTATTTTTAATAAAATATCACACATACACAGCTAGTGCATTAAAAATTACTCTTAATAACTCTAATTGACTGTATAAAAACATTAGAGTATAAAACTTGAAAATTTCTCACCCGTGAATACACAGGAAACAACTTCAAAATGGATGATTTCATTTAGGGAGCATTTTTGCACCTATACTGAGCTTAAGAAAACAAAGCAATTTAAGAATTAAATGGTTCCAATTACTTTCTAATTATCTTCCAATTATCTTCAGCTCCTGTTATCCATGGAATTTCTTTGCTTTTTTAAAGGTTTGCTGCGATTGTCTTTTCAGCTTTGAAAAATGCTTACAATGGGTAATTAATGATAAGGCATTAGTTTCAAATCAATAACATAGAACAATTGTTTGAAGATGTTTTAGCGTATTTTCTCCGAACCTTTTACGACAAACTTCTCTTAGCTATTACTTATGCTGTATGATTTCTCTGCTAAGAAAAGTTATATTTTATATAATTAAGCGTTATATTCTCTGAAAGCATATAAAGGAAAATTATAGTTATTATTTGTGCTTTTAAGAATTCATGAGCATCGATTTATGCTTGATGTAATAAGCTAAATTTTGACACATTTTAATCGATATTTAAGGACCCGACTACGTTCGGAACCGTGATTTTGCAAAAGCATATAAATGGATAACGTATGATATTTAGTGTCACTTAGATTAGAAAATGTATATAAAATTGTTTTAAGAATAGTATTACAATAAAAAAATATTTAAGTACAATACTTTAACAAAAAATTAACTTAGAGGACCCATTTTCAAAATATCCTCCTTTTGTGAAAAATGCTTTTCTTATAATAATATTTTGCCTGTATATAGCTCAGACCTCTGTACAGAGGCTCAACTAGAATTTTTGAAATATATAACTTAGAAGTGGTTACGACAACAGAAGGGAGAAATTTTAAGAAAAAAACACCGATAATTATTTCAATGGGCTGTAACTCTAAAAATAATGTGAATTTTTCAAAAATCATAGTTGAGCCTCTGTACAGAGGTCTGAGCTACATACAAGCAAAATATTATTATAATAGATGCATTTTTCACAAAAGGAAAACATTGAAAAAGGTTGTCCCTAAGTTAATTTTTAATATTGTATTTAAATAATTTTTGTCATAATAATCATAAAACAATTTTTATTCATATTCTATTTCAAGTGGCACTAAATATCATGAAAATATATATATATGTGCTTTTAAAAATGCGGTTCCAGCCGAATCATGCAAATTCCATTGACTTATGCAAAGGAATTATGTTATCGATAATTTTAATTTTAAAAGTCAAAGCAAATTTCTTAAAACAAATAGCTTTTGACATAAAGAAAATTTGCATTATGAGACGAAAGTAAATTTTTTTATCGCTGTTGAAGTTTCAGTTAATGATATAGCTGAAATTTTAAAATAGAGTATTATCATTTTTCTTAAAATAAGATAGTCGTTGATAAAAGTTGAAATAATTTAGAATTTTGACAGAGAATGCCGATTTTTTATTTTGAAAAGAGAATATATTAATGCAGCTGGGAGGTACTGTGAATTTGAGAAGTTTGTTAAAATCAAAAGTAAAAGTATTGAAGAAAAAGAGTAAAATCTGATTTGCGATAATGTATTTTACGTTATAAAATTTTATTGTACAATAGTTGTTTGGATCAATTTATATTTTTATTACTAATCATTTTTTATTTGTGTGTTCTTTTATACGCTTTTATTTACTTTCTATTTATTTCTTATTCATATTTGTTTTGTGCAAAACAATTTTTTTGTCATGTCATTTAATAATGCTTTTGAAGAAATATTTATCTTTTGTGTGATGGCAACGTGTTTGTTTTGAAACTTATTTTGTGTAGAAAGAATCTATGGAATGAGGAAGTTGCTATTTGTTTCTCACTAGTAAAGGTTCGTCGCCCGAAGCTGCTGCCACTTGTTTTAAAGCTTTATTTGAAAAATAAATCAAGAGTTTCATTATCTTGTATCGACTAGTAATGTAGTTAATGTTTTAGAAATTTTTGAAGGTTAAATAAAACTTAGCTCTATTTTGTACAATTTTGTTACTTTACCTAGAAAGGAAACAGAATAATTAGAAGATAAGTAAAATGAATTATAAAAGAAATATAAGTTACGTTTGCAATACACATGATCAAGTGTAGGATAATTTAAAGCAAAACAGTAACTTAAATAATTCGAAATTTTTTTATCAGACAAATAATTAAAAAAAGTGCATTTTAGGGTCTTTAGTTCATTGCTAGTGATAAGTTATATTTTTATTTCATATTTTCAAATAATAAAATACATTCTCTATCATATGCTTTCTAGAATATATTCGAAGATAAATAGTTTTTAAATAATTGATTAGAATAAAATCAGTTTTTAGATAATTGATTTAAAGGGAAATAATTTTATTCTTACCTAACAAAGCCTCAGAAATGACAGATGTATTATCATCTCTACTGTAACTAAGATAATATATATATATATATATACTTATATATACATATATATATATATATATATATATATATATATATATATATATATATATATACCATATATATATTAATATATATATATATATATATATATATATATATACACTATATATATATATTTACTTTCGGATATCCTCTTTTGATTGTTTATAAATTCTTAAATTTTTTTAAATCTAAGTTTATTTAGATGAGAAATTTTAAGACTTTCTACAGAGAGGCGCGTTAGCCAAGGTGTGGGATGTTTGAGATAAATAATGATAGGTGATATTTATTAAATTTATAACTCATTTGGGTTTATTTAAGTCACAGCTATTAATTACAGTATATACAATGAAGTTATTAAAAATTTTGCTTAGATCATTAGAGTCAAGAATTGATGTTTGTGAGGGAGGAGGTCACATCCATTCTCTGCGAATGTGTGTTTCGAACCGTCTTCTCTCTCTGCCCTCTCTAGGGTCTCGGGATGATAGCGGTCACTTTCTTTATCCTTGAGTTACATCTGGTTTGTGGGTGGAGTAGGGGGTTCCTCGCGCAGTGTCAAAGGTTACCGGGGAGATGCCGGAATAGGGCCTCACCAATATCTTAGCAGGTGCAGGTGTTCGTTTATGCTATCCACAAAAAGAAGCCGATTTACAGCTGTGTGATGGGAAACGTTACAGTAATTATGGTCACCAATTCGTGACCTGCGTTATTTCTGTTGAGTCATGGGCTTAGCTCCTGACGTCACTTAAGATATGTCGTACATAGAAGCTGTTGTATTTTGAATTCTTCTAATGTTCCTATGTCAGTGTGGTACAGAATGGGGAGTGAGGTACCAGTTAGACATAGTCTTCGCAGTGGCGTACACAGACCTCTCTCATTAGGGGGTTACATTCAAAGGAACACATAAACGAAAGTGCTTAGAGATAATATCTATGGTACAAATTAAAAGTCTGTTGGCCAATGGGGTTTCCAACCCCTCCCCCCTTCTTGTGTTCGCTACTGAGTCTGTCACTTGACTTTTGTTAAAAATTACGATGTATATAAGCAGATGCATTTAAGACGCATTCCAAATTCTTTTCGTATTTAGTTTAATTTTATCCCTACTACTTATTTTTTCCCCAATACTTTAGTGAACAATCTCTTCAAAAAATAAATAACTTTTAATTTTGTTATAACATTTATATCGTTTTCACAAATACTATTTACTTGAAAAAATTTGACGTTAAGTAGATGAAGTAATACACAATTTGATACTCTTTTGATTTTCTTAAGAATTCCAAGGGTGGTTGTATTAAATCAAATTCCTACCTCCAGTAGTTTAGTTGATAACGCTATTCATCCAATGGGTAATGGAATTGAATGCACCCAACAGGTTTCGGATCCGTCGTACGGTGGAGCAGTTGCACTTTAAGTCTGTCAGTTTTAAAGAATGAGTTATCGTGACGCGGTTATGGAGAAAGGAGTGCCGAAATTATATGAGGTCCAACGTCAATAAAACTTGCATTGATTCTATTTAGATGTTAATAAAACCAATAAATTAATCTAGTATTTCTTAGTTAGGTTAAGCTTAGATATATCGTGTGCTTCGTACTTGTGGCTTAATGCATTAGGTTTAACTATTTTCAATGCTTGGTATAACTAAAATTTATGTTTTATCTTGATGTATCTCAGGTGAAAATTGGGTGAGAACTTTGAGGAAAACGGTATTTTTTGGAACGAAATTTGAAATTTAAGCTGCGTTTCCTTTTATTAGAGACCATTTGAGGTTTCAGTTTCGGTTGTGTGCTTTGAACTAAAGGTATTATCAACCATTAGGATCCTAAAACTAAATAGACACTTGATGAATTAAATCCTGGTGGTATTTGTTGATCGGAATCAAATGGGGACTGCTATTTGTTAAATGGGATTGAATCTAATAGTTCTCTTGGTGGCGAGATGTAGATGATCACATGAACCGAAAAATTATCTCAGTTATTATACTCATCGTTTAATGCTGATTCAAAATTGCAAAGATGTCACATATTCATTAAAATTCAAATAACAAAGCTGAGTGCTTATTCTTTTTGCTAATGTGTTCAATGAAATAATAGCCGTATAATAATAAAGTGATGTTACTTTTGTAGGATCATATGGAAAAAAAAATTAAGTTAGCATGTTCTTTTTAAGGTCATTGACTACGTTTGGAGCCGTGATTTTGTAACAGCGTATAAGTGAATAATTTTGTTGATATTTAGTGTCCCTTGAATTAAAATATACATATAAAAATTGTTTTATGAATATTAATAGAATAAAAAAATTATTTAAATGCAATATTATGGTTAAAAAAAAGTATTTTCAAAACATTTCCCATTTTTATGGAAAATGCTTTTATAATTATAATATTTTGTTTATATACAGCTACTGTACTTAGCTGGAACAAGGAATTTTGAAGAATTTCCATTATTTTAAGAGTTACTATCAACTGAAATAATAAACAGTGTTTTTTTTGTTAAAATTTCTCAAATTTGATGTGTTAAAATAGGAATAAATCCCAGTTATATATTTCAAATTCCTAGTTCAGGCTCTGTACAGAGAGAAGTCTTAGCTATATATATGCAAAATATTATTTTTATAAAAGCCTTTTTCATAAGAAGAAAATGCTTTAAAAGTATTATTTTTTTGCCAAAAAATTGTATTTAAATAAATTTTTCTAGTATTAATATTATTAAAACCATTTTATATGTATATTCTAATTCAAGAGACGCTTTTTTTACGTGCTTTTTTAAAATCATGGTTCCGAACATATTCAAATACCTTAACAGGTTTTCGTGGCAAGAGTTATTTTAAATTATTTTCATTAAATTCCTTAACTTTTGAGATATTTTATTTGAAAAATGATAAAGCTGTATTGCCTCAATTTTTTCTCATGATTTTTAAGTATTGATGTATTCTTAGAATTTTAGGAAGAAGTTTATAATGCATTCTAAAGGTTATGTTGTATTGATAAAAAATGTCATGAAATAAAAATAAAAGGTGTAATGTCTACAAATATTTTTATGTTACTTCCTTTTCTAGGAAATTTCGATGTATATATTTTCCAAAAAATAGAAAAATTTTTATTTTGAAAGATATGCTGCAGCATATGCAAATCAAAATAATACACCTGAAATATGAATTAGATTAGAAATAGCCATTTTCTCTATTCTAAGTTTTAATACCCCTTCTTTCACTAAAGGATAAAAAATAACAGCCATTTATATATCCATAGAATAAATTTATAATCTAAAACAAAAAAAATTTTAAAGTATGTGATGCTGGTTTTTAATGTTAATTCTTTTTCATGCCATAATATAAATCGTTGGCTCGTAGAAACTAAAAAATAACATTACACCCTATGTACAGCGAAAAGCATCTGGCATCGTTATCATAGAAAAACACGTTAAGTTTATTTTAAGTTACTTTTTTATTGAGCAAGTGATTTAAATAAAGATTCTTAAATCCTTTTGGGTAAAAAATTACTTTCACTTTCATGGAGGAAGGGTAAACAATAAATAAATATTTTGCATTTCTGAAAGTCACAGCTGCTAAGCGTATAAAGTTCAAAAATAAAACAAAAATACCCAAGCCGAGTTTTTGAAAATGCTATAAATTATAATTCTAAATGTCATTTATCATAACGTAATATTTAAAAAGTATTTCTTATCATATTTCTACTTTTCTCTGTAATTTGAGTCATTTAAAACAAACAATTGATTGATTTGGCTTAGTTTTATCGGGTTTGGAATAATTAAATGATTGCCCAATTTAAATACTAAAGCTTGCTTTATTTTAAATTACGTACATTATATTGAATATATTATTGATTGATTGCATTTGTAATAATATAAAGTGATTAATAGTTCCATAAGAAATTAACACAGAGAAATGCCGACACAAATCTACAGTCATGTGGATACAATCTATAATAGTGCTTAATTTGAAATCTGGATGCGTAAAAATATAATTGAAACAGAGAAATAAAAGAAAGTCATGCTTTGAAACCTGAGAAATGAATTTATTTTACTTTAAATACATTTGTTTCGAATTATGTGTGACACAGGATTATATTATGTCTAAAAGTTCATATTTTTTGCTAAATGCATGTGAAATTATTATCAAATGATAATGTATAATAAGCATATTAAGTTTGTGCTAGTATAAAGAAAATAAAATCAAATAATGTGAAAGTTTAAATTAGTTCCAGTCATCAATCACAGACTCAGAACACAGAATCACAAAAGGAACCGATTCCATTATAGGCAAGAATGTTGAGGTGTTCTTGGATTTTACTTTGCATCAAGTTAAATTTTATTCTTCTTTAGTTGATTTATAAGGCTACGATAAGTTGCTGATCGTGCCACAGTCTAGAAAACACATTTGTTGGATAGAGTCAAATTCGTAAACAGTTCCCTAGAAAATCGCAGAAAGCTAGAATTAACGTAAATTTAATTATGTGGCTCAGGATCCTCACTTAATGTACATTACATGGCTATTTGAATGGTAAGGCATCATCTCTAGCGTCATCATTGTCATTTAATTATTCCTTGGTATCGAAAAGACTTTCGCGTTAATTGCCAACTGTTTATCTCAAATCCAAAGTTAATTACACAGTTTGAATGTGACTTATATTATATTAGATAATAGGTAATATTTTCTGATTGCCTGTATATCCGTTTTCGTACATTTAATCAAGCTTGAAAATTCCTATTAGCAAAATTCTTATCTTAAAAGAGCACAAGTATTATAAGTTTTTTAGTCTATTCCTACTTAGGTCAACAAAGGAAAAATTAATATTTCAGTTACTTTTTATTAAATAATTCCAGTTAATATAAATATGTATATACATATGACAGAATCACAACATTAAGTGGCAAAATAGAAATGGATTTTCCTTCCCATGATGTTGGACTTCTATTTTTGTTTGTTCCTATTTATTCATTCATAAATTCCATTCTCAGAAATGAGAGTCTTCAGGTATGACTCGAACCCAAGAACTTGGAATTAGAAGTCCAACGCGCTATCCATAGCACTCCAGGGACACAGCGAGCGATTTTCCTTTTCATATATGGGGTTGGACTATTATTTTTGTTTGTTACTATTTATTCATTAATTAAGTTTAACTAATGAATTAATATTTGAAAAAAAACTGTATTAACATCAAGTGTCATCCTTTACAAGTATAAAAAAATGTATTTGAACTTGAATGGATGAATAGAAAGTATTTTACTAACGATTGAAAATTTGAACAAGATATAAATATATATACATATATATATATAGGGATATATATACATATAGGGAGATTGGGAATTAATAGTAGGAATTGAAAAATGAAATGCGGTGAGGTATATTTTCATAACGGCTTGTTTCAAGTTTTCTATTTGAGAATGAGTGTATGTTTATATCACACTTGAAGCTGCACAAGGACTATGGTAATGGACCTCGTAAGTGTGAACCATGGTCAAGTGACGATGACCACACTTGAGCTTCGCCATCTTCTACATTCCAAACCGCACCAACAGGAGGACGTTTGAGCCTCGAAAGATTTAACGTGCATCAACACCCCCTGCACTGCGAAACTTAAGCGGCACTAGGCTCGAACTTTTGACACGACGGCCACGATCTTGACCATGGCCCTATTTGTATTTGAGCACTGTTGTCTTAGGACTATAAAATGCTGTGGGAGCTTCTATCGTTCAGAAAACAAGTCTGTTGAGAAGTTCGAAAAAAAGATTGCTCCAAGTCATTTTCGTGAATTTTTAGTGACTAATGGTGCATATTTGGATATTAAATAAGCATTTTATCATTCAACCATCGGTATGTTTTAACTTTTATCTTTTCTTCTACGTTACTTTAGTTGGAAATTGCTTCGAAGTGAGGTGAAAGTTTCTCAAGTTTAACGTTTTAATGTAAAACTTTTAAAAATTGATATAAAATTTTCTTCAGAAATCTTGCAAGATTTTTTTATTTTTATTTTCTATGATTATATTTTCAGGCGGATCCCAGACTTCTAGTGTCTCCACGAGCATAACTATAATATGACACATACATACAAAATAGAAACTCGTTAAATTTAATTTCTTAACATAATTAACCAAATATATATATATATATATATATATATATATATATATATTATTCTAGATAATTATTGAACATTTATTCACCAGGATAACAACAGCTATAAGTTTATGTAATTATTTATTTCAATTAATTTTATGATATTTAATAAAAAAATTCATTCACACACACATTCATAATATTTTTTGAATTAGGGCGCCTTTTTTGTACGATAAACATATAATGTAATTAAACTCCGTTAAGTTTAGTATTTCCCTTTTATGGGAAGCCTTAAGTTATTGTTTCCGTAATAAAATATTAAGGAATGTCTCATTCGACTCGGATCGGGTTGAAATACCTTTTGAACGAATAACAGTACATTAAGCTGTAAGCGCAAATTAAAAAGCCTCTAGATTTAACGAAGAAATATTTTATGAGCCATAAAGTGCAGAAAACGAGTAATTGCTTGTCACATCCATTTTAATCATGATTGCTTTGGAAGAATAAACTCTGCTCCTGGAGTTCACAAAATGGTCCGACCTTGTCTGAAAAGAAAGGCAACATGGATAAATGTCTCATTCAATATATATATATATATATCTCCAAGCTTAATATATTATTTATTCTCACTGATCCTAGAAAGAGTTTTGATACACGATACTGTAGAAAAATCTTTTTTATTATTTTATAAAAATAACAACTATAAGCTTTTTTACGGGATATAGACTATAAAAGCATTATAGAGGTAAATTTAGGTCATGCTAATATATTAATTATTCTCAGTGATTCTAGAAGGAGTTTTAATACACGATACTTTAGAAAAACCTTTTTTATTATTTTATAAAAGTAACAACTATAAGCTTTTTTACGGGATATGGACTATAAAAGCATTATAGAGGTAAATTTAGGTAATGCTAATATATTATTTATTCTCAGTGATTCTAGAAAGAATTTTGATACACGATACTGTAGAAAAACATTTTTTATTATTTTATAAAAATAATTACAAGATTTTTTACCGGATATAGATTATAAAAGCATTATAGAGAGATAAATGTAGGTACCTTAAAATCCGGAGTATAACGTGCACTTTGAATACAAAAAAATGACCAAAATATAAGAGTATTGCATAGCTAGATTTCAAGTTTCTTCGTAAAAAAGGGGTGCGTGTTATACGGAGAATATACCTCAAAACTAAAAAATGCAGCTTGAAAGTATAGTTGCGCGTTATACGCTGGATTTTACGGTAATGTTAAAGAAAAAACACGGTTTTTTATTTTCTGATTTTTAACTTACTCGCACGCGCACACACATACATACACACGCACTTACATGCCCGCACATTCCTAGAAATAAATATAGGAAAATAAGTTACTCAAAAGAGAATATCTTTCTTCTAAAATATAATTTTTATTAAGGCTTTTATTAAATCGATATGAAATTCATATAGAATTTAAATCTTTCGTTAACTATTCACTGATATATAATTTTAATGTATACTTCCTTACGCGCGTGCATGAACTATCAATCTCATTCTTAATTTCATAAGTGATAGTTTTTCAGTGGGGCTTATAAATATATTGCATGTTTTATTATCAAAACTGGTAGATCAAATATATCTTAGCTTAAATTGTCTTAAATTGGTTAAAATATGACATAGCATGGAACTAACAATACTAGCCTCAGTGGCACAACAGCCCATGAGGGCCGAGACCTACTTTGCCCATCTCAGTATACGTGACCTTGGGCGCTGAGGTGCATGAGCAGATGTTGCGATCAAGTGGTCAAAACCTGGCACGAAACCTTCAGTTCCCAAACAAGCTTGGTACTCATTTATCAACCCATTGAAGGGACGAAAGGCTGAGTTGGCCCTGAACAGCCCCGGGATAGAACTCCAGACCTGCAGAATGAAAATGCGATACGCTAACACTAGTCTACTCAGCACTAGGCTTCAGCATGGAACTGGTCCATTTAAATCTGCTGTCTGGTTAAAACTAGTATTTCTATTTTAGTCATTTAGTGGAATCAACAGTGTCTTAAAAAATCACCTACTGTCTTCTTGTTAAAAGCATAGTAAGAAGTATACTTTTGATTCAATAAATTGTCAAATATTATTTATTTTACAAGTGCCTCACACTACAATAGAGCCTAGGCCACATTAGGGCACGTGTTCTCTAGTAATTTTCGACAATTGAATTAAGACTAATTAGTGCAGGGCACACGACCAGGTTGACCAGTCACACAGAGTACAGTCCATCACTGGGGTATAACGTAGCAGGCCTCCTCGTGGTGCACACAAGGTAACGCAAATGCTGCAGCAACTTTGCCACTTCTCTAGTGTTTTTTGAGTATGTGACAAATATTATTAGTGTTTAAAAATGAAGCAATGAGTCAATTCAGTAGATAAAATTATTTAAAATTTGCTGCTTGTTTCGAATTGTGTAATACCGTTGTATGTGTGTGTAATAGAGGAAAAATACACTCTATAAAAAAAAACGACGCACCAAGAAGGAGTTGCCCGATTGTAACAAAATTTCATATGCAAAAACATTTGAAACGAACATGCAAATGATTAAAATTTAGTGTCCAAGGAATGAATAGCGGGAGCTACAGCGCATCAGAACTGCACACTCAGCAGGTGTCTATAAGAAGCGATTCTCAATCAGATGTTGAAAATTTCTGTTGCATTGCGATTTAGGATACCTTTGAACAACTCAAAAAATGCCTTGCCGCAGGATTCGAGCTGATTACGAGCAACTGTCATTGGATTGAAAGAGGCAGGTTGGGCAAATTGGATAATCGCTCGTCATATGTGTCGAAACTATGCGGCCATTAGAAAATGCTGGCAAGAATGGATGGACAATGACAGATTTCAGAGTCATGATGGTAGCGGTCGACCTAAGGCTACAGCAGATCGAGAGGACAGATTGATTGTCAGATCAGCTATCACAGTACCTGATTCATCGTTATCAACCCTCAGACGTACGACCCGCACACGAGTGTCCACCAAGACCATTCACTGACGGCTGATAGAGAGAAATTTATGCTCGTACCGATCACTACGCCACCCGCATTCACGCCTGCACACTGTTGAGCTAGATTACAGTGGTGCTTGAATCGATCAGCTTGAAATCATGCTGAA
Organism: Trichonephila inaurata madagascariensis; assembly: GCA_019973955.1. NCBI lineage: Eukaryota > Metazoa > Arthropoda > Arachnida > Araneae > Nephilidae > Trichonephila > Trichonephila inaurata. The sequence continues at coordinate 161,939 of BMAV01013498.1, read as the reverse complement.
TGGGGACGTATAGTGTTTAGCGACGAATCCCGCTTTCATCTGTGTCCTGACGATAATCGAAACTTGTCTGGAGACGACCAGGGCAGCGTGCCGATCCTGCTTTCACTATTGCACACACACTGGCCCTCAACAAGGAGTTATGGTCTGGGGTGCCGTTTCTTTTGAAGCTGAGCCTCTTTTTGCTCGTCATTGGAGGCACACTTACAGCACATCGGTACGTCGACGACATTCTGTGAACTGTTTTTCTACCGCTTCCTTTTGCAGTACCCTGGCGTAATTTTTCAGCAAGATAATGCCAAACCACATACCATACGTGTTGCTATAAACTGCTTCACAGCTTATCAAACACTTCCTTGGCCAGCCAGATCGCAGATCCCTCTCCAATCAAACATGTCTGGGATATGATGAGAAGGTGACTGCATCTACCTGGAAATGTTGATGACCTGACCCGACAATTGGAGCAAATTTGGCAAGAAATACCACAGGAGACCATCAGAGTGCTTTGTCACTTTATGCCAAGTTGTGTGGCAGCTTGTATCCAGGCTAGAAGTGGGTCAACTCCTTATTAAGCTCGTTACTTTGTAAAAATGTAACTCTGATATATATCATTCGATTTTTCTGAAATTTTAATCATTCTGTACGTAATCTTTCTACCCATCAATTTTTGTTTCTATCGGACAACTCGCTCTTGGTGCGTCGTTTTTTTTTGTTTGTTATAGAGTGTATTTGAGCAAAAAATTATTGTTACAATTATGTTCAAATGTATTGATCGCATATGTATATTAGTCACACGCTACCAAACTTTCAATGTTGCTTTAGAGCAATAATTATAATAACAAAAATTGAAAAGTCCCCTACACATCCATCAACTTTAAAAATAAACTTTGATGCAATTTGAACACATTTCAAACTCTTTTTGGGAGAAAAAAAGTTCACAATTGTCTTGGGGAAAAAAAGAGAATGACAGGTGGAGAAAAAAAGCTTTTTCACTCTTAACAAGGATATATGTACTTAAAAAATTTCTGGAGAAAATAAGAAAAAAATTGACGTTGTGTTTACTTTTGATGATGTCATAGAAGTTGCTGAGGCAGATATTAGTATACGATTTAAAATAGAGGACATTAAGAAATATGTTGAAGTTACAACCCATACCTTCAAATGGTTCAATAAATTTTCTGCCTCAAAGAGCTATGACCTTTTTTGTCCTTGTCTAGATATATGCACCATTTACGGAAAAAAATTATAACTTTTATGTTCCCCCTTCTATTCGTATATTTCATTTTTTTAAGGAATCAATATACTTAAGAATAAAATACGTCTGGGAAAAGAATTTATTTTATGTCATACAGATCTGGTTCAAAGTTTTGGTTAGGGATTAGCTTTTCTTCAGAACAATGTAAAGATAATTGTTTCATATTTGAATCACTGTCAAGTAATACGAACGGCAACTAAGCTGATACATAGATTTCATTTGATTGCTAATTAGCTTTGCCCTTTAAGCTATACAAAGGCTACTGTAGAAGGACTTCGTAGTTTTGAAACTCGGTCAGGTGACGAGGACGATGCCTGAGCTAGCACCTTATTCTCCAAACTTCCACTACATGTCAAGTTGAGGACTTTGAGTTTCGACAGATTTAAAGTGCATCAGAACCCTCTACATGGAGAGTCTTCAGTGGCACGAAGATTTGAACCCACAACTTGATGGAAGTAACATCGACCACAAATTTGCGACCATGACCGAGATAATATCTCTCTTTCCTAACTATAATTTTCCATCTTCCTCACTTGGACGCTATATCTCGAGTGGAGTTTGTAGTAAAGTTTCATTAAGTATTATGTATTATTTCTCTGACCTGTATATATATATATATATATATATATATATATATTATAAATATATAGTCGAAATTCTCTATCATAGAAAGATGAACACTCAACAAGAGCAAAACTGAAAAAAATTGAAGTCTCAAGACAACCAGGAATTGAAGGATAAATGAGAAATTAAAAATATAATAGGGTGAAAATATAAGAAACGGATGCTACAGTATTATAAACATTGCTGACTTAGGACTGATTATATATAAAATAATTAATATAAAAGTGAGGTTGAACATGTTTTTTGGCCAGCCAACCTTCCCCCTTTATGTTAATAGTACTTAGCAAAAACCTATTGAAAATAATGGATAGAGTATCTAAATCCACACTACAAGTTAAAGGTAGCTTACCTAAAAATTGCATTCAAAAATGCAGAGCCCGCGCTAAATCTGCGTAGAATAAACAAGTCATTGCCAGATTCTGGACCCAAATGCAAATTCAAAGCATGGGAATGGCTGAATTGTAGCACTTAGAAAGTGTGAAAAGAATAGAAACAAAACATTAAAAAGAAAGTTTACATACTACCGTTACTTTAGGGACACTAGGATTATATATGAATTAAAAAAATAACGATAAATAATTTTTATCTAATATTAGAATATGGGGGTAACTATATCTAGGAAAAATGATAAATTTATAATAATAAACTATTTTTATTCTAAGCAATTTTTATCCTTACTATTTAGAAATTTTTCATTCAAATAACTATTAATAAAATTAACTGGGCATTTTCGAATTAAGCAATATTTAGTAAAATGTTTATAGTTTTTTATATTTTCGGATTTTTTTTGAATCTAGAAATTTGTTGCATTGTATATAATTAATAACAATATTTCTGAATATAGAAACATGTTCATTACTCTCCCAATGATGTACTTCTATAATACTGAATTTAAATTCTTCTCTTTTAAAATAAATATCAGTAACTAAAAATTATCTTTTAATTTGATCTCTATATCAAGAAAATTTGCTTCATAGTAGTTACTACTAGTCTGTATTAAATTAAGATATTGTGGATAAAAACTAGTGTTAAGTTTAAAATTGTCTTGTTTGCCAAAAATGATAATATCATCTATATAACGAAAAATGTAATATGTAGAATTATTAATGAAATTATTTTCAAAATAATGTAAATATAAATTGACCAGACAGTTGCTAGTAGGGCCACCTTGTGGCAAACCTGTAATCTGTTGATAATAGTTACCATTATAATATATATAGTTCTGTTTTAGTACAAACCTAAATAGAGAACCAAATCTATCATAATTTACATTTTTAAATAAATTCTCTTTATGTAATTTTAAAAGTATTTTTATCATATCATCAATATTAATAGAGTTGAAAAGATCTTCAAAATCTAAACTATAAACTTTAGAAATCTTTTTATCTTTAATTTGTTCAATAAGTTCTTTACTACTTTTTAGTACGGCTTTGGATTTAAGATTATTTATTTTATCGTGTAATATTTCATGGAGAATTTTGCTTGATTTGCTGATATATGTATTAAAACCATTAGTAACTGTTTTAAACTTGACTGGGTCTTTATGAAATTTAGGAGTAAGAAATATATGTGGAAATTTAAAATAATTATTATTAATTTGTATTCTTAATTGTTGGTGAAAAGCCAAAATGCGATTATTTATTTCTCTATCAGAAACTGATGACTCAATAAAAGCTGTATTATTATCAAAATATTTGTTTATAATTAAACTATAATAGTATTTACAAATGAAGGCAAAATTTCCATACATATTTATATTCGCAAGGTACAATAATCCCCAGATTCAAGTTGTTCAGCATGTCTACGAGATCATAATGTATCGATTATAATTTGTTTTAATTATAAATAACAAAAAAGATGGGGGGAGGGGTTAAGTTATTCCATGTAAGTTGATAATAAAACCCAAGTCTAATCTAATTTTTAGAAAGTAATTTTTTTATGCTCGCATATATATGCATTTTTAAAATGAAATTACAATAATGGGACGTGTTGAAGTTAACAAAAAAACATCAAGAGCTAGAATATTATTTGAAGATTTCACGTAGGTTTTCATCTGTGTATTCTTGCTATTTGGTTTTTAGAAGAAATAAAAACTTGAATGCTATTGAATTAAATGAGTGATCTAAATATTTACTTTAGTTCAGGGGCACATGGGGTTTAAAGTCATCATGATAGAAAAGGACAATATTTCCAAGTAGAAAGGTCTGTACGAATTTCATCTTTTAAATTTTGTATTAATTTCTGTTTAAAATGACATATCGGCAAATATTTGTGTAATCTCTATCTCTATCGGTATCTGTATACACACACATATTGGCTTATCTGCATTAGAATTTACTTAATTTTATGCTATATATTTGCGTTTAATTTGTTTAATGATACAATTTTTATATATTTTTTGAATGGTTCTGGATATATCTTTCTGCTCAAAATCCACAAAACACAGATAATGCACCTCGTAATTTTCATACAGGGTAAGATGACAAGGTCAGCAGCTGACTGGCACACTACTCACTTCCTTCCCCCTCAACGATGCAAGAAATTTAAGTATCAACAGATTTAGCATGTATCAGCATGTATCAGATGAGAAGTCTGTGTGAAGTGGAATCAGTTCTCGAGCAAGTTACTCTCACTACTCCTTTTAGTAGTATGAGTAGTTGGAAAAATTCTTACAGCTCTTAAAGCTGAATTTGTAATTATATCTCTTACCACTTTTCGTCTTTCGATTTATTTTGTTTAGCCTCTAATTTGCTTATTTCTCAAAGAATTACATAACCTTCACTTTGAATGTACTGCGAGTGGCTCTTTTAATATATCTTCACTCATTTAACTTTATGATTTTTGTTCGAACAATAAACTGAATGTTACTTTTTGCAATTCTACAAGTTCACACGGTTAAATTTTCAAAAATTTCCCTCAAATTCAAAGAGAAAAAAAATCATACATACTTATCTAGTTCAAAAGACTTCAACGGACAATATTCGATTCAATTCGAAATATTTTAAGATAAAGTGCTATAAGATTTTTTTCGAATTGAAAGAAAAGAATTGGCAGTACTGAATTTTTTTCCTTTGACGAATAAAAATGGAAGCATTTTTGGTCTGAAGAAATTGTGTGTGTGTTTTTTTTGTTTTTGTTTTTGTTTAATTTTTGCCTGAAATTAACTCTTATTCAATGATTATTTTATTATATTTTGCCTTTTAGTACAAATCAGTTATACAAGTATAATTGCGATAAAAACATTTGAAATAGGAAAAATAAAACTTTACTTTTTAGATGCTTTTTTTCAAAAAGTTTCTATAGACACCCTTTTTTTTATGCTTTCCAGATCCTTCATTTTAAATGAATGCAAATTTTTTTCAAAAAGTTGTGTAAAAGTCAATACTAATAATATTCAAAAAGACTGAAAAATATGCAAAACATTTAAAAATTGTATTTCACGATCAGTTACTGTATATCAACAGATTATAAAAATATGATAGAATATTAAATTTATTTTTGCACCCCACATAGCACCTGCAAAAATTACACTCATTTTGATTTTTTTTATACATAAGGGATTTCATAAAAATAAAAATGTGGATGTGATGCGCGTAGCCAGCATTTATTTATTATTGATTACTTGCAAGAAAAAACATTTTTAGCAGTATTGTGTGTTATCGTAATTTGTTTAGTTTATAAGCTTATTAAAGTTACTTCTCATTCGTAAAATAAAGAAAGAAAAGTCATTTGTCCTAAGATAATTCTTTAAAACGATCCTTCAACTTTACATTTATTGACTAACAAATAATAATAAAAAAATAATAAAAATAAAATAAAAACTTTAAAAAAGCGGCTCTTCATGAATGTATTATTTACTGGGCAAAATAATTTTTTGAAGGATACGTTAAAAAGATATATATATATATATATAAATCCAACTTTTTTTTTTGCACGATTTTGAAATAAAAATGTACGAGAATTTAACGAATTTTATTTTACAAAAAAATTTTGTTCTGGCACGAATTTAAAAAAATTGGGAGTTCATGACATTTGGATAAAGATTATTAGGTCGAATTTATGACAGTTTATGATAGTAAAAATGTCGATAAAATGACGAAGGTGAAATTCAGCTATTGACTGCTGATTTAATTTGCGAGGGCTTGAAATTTATTGTATGTTAACATAATCATAAGTTTTGTGTAGCAGGATATCAAGAAATATATAAATAGCTTGAGAAACTACAAAAAACAGCCACTGATAAGACTTTGTAACAACAAGAAAAACCAACTGAAGCCGTTAATAACGAATGAAATTCTTGATTTGAGTCAAAGCCGACAGTTGTGCTGGACATATCTGATACATTAACTGACGATAGCGTTTAAAAACGTGTACGCTTGTTATCAAGAAGCAATGAATAGTTGTTAATTAGTAATTTTATTCCTCAGTTCGAGTTTTTATATATTGTATATACTTATAGAGACTGAATTTTCACTGTGCACTAATTTTAATTTTTTGTAATAAAAATGAATTGTTTTTAATTTATAAAGATGTAACACATGGATTTTATTATTACTTTTTTTACGCGGTATTTTTGGAAAATATTTATAAACTTTTCATCTTACGCGATCTTTTAAAATTGTGGAACATATTCCAAAATTTACCATTTGTCTGATTTATTTTTTACGCGATTTTTTTTTGCACGGTTTTCTAAGGAACGTATTTATCGAGTAAAAGAAAAGAGAGTTGGGTGTACAAACGTAGTCATTCGGAATAAAAACCTTAAGGTTTTAGTATGGAAAGAGAATTTTCTGAAAAAAAAAATAGGATTTGTCTATACATTTATTAATTCATGTTGTAGTGAATCGTCTCACTAAGTTTCTCCCTTAAACCTACTTGAGGTTTTTCTTTACGGTTATTGTGTGAAAGTTTAAAGTGCAACCTCTTACAGAGAAAACGTGATATGCAGATGGATAGTTCTATATAGAGCGATATGAAGTGAAGGTAGGAAGGAACAATAATCTAGGTTTAGACTATATTAGAGACTTAGTGATTGATCCAGTTAATTATCATCCGTATGGATTACTTGAGTATTACTAGGAGACTGGTTCTAGGGGAGGTACCATTTTGTGGATTTATATTGTTACGCTATATGGGAAACTGTAGCAAGAGAGAGAGAGAGAGAGCTTACATCTCATTCTACTGGCATCAAATAAGTAAAGTTGAATTCCTTATAGCTCTGTTGTAGAGTTGATCTTCCTCTGATAACTTGAGTTAATAAATAAATAAATATAGTTGACATTGATTTGTGGTTTGTTTAATGGCCTCTACACCTATTTGCGCTTATGGTTTGTGTCAAAATTTTACGAATCGTAAATTCTCAGAGTTAGCTATACAGACTATGAGGGGTTCGCCGCATTATATAGGGTGATTCATTTAGAAGTATACAGTTTAGATGCTCTATAAATCAAGAATAATGTAAGATATTGTGTATGTCACATGTAACAGAATGGTATGGCTCTATTTTAAGTTTTGTTAGAGATAGTCACATGACGTACATCGAGCCGTTATTCCATTTTCACCCAAACACGTGTTAAGGTATCAAGTCAGTTGATAACGGCTGTGATACGCTGTTTCAGCTTTATTCAAGTCTTTTACTTTCACCCATACAGCCCTTTGTTTTAAATAGTTCAGAGAGATTCGAGAGATTTTCTTAGTTGTAGGTTTTTCACCGAATCATGATCGAAATTGCCATTGTGCAGCGATTGCGGACTCCAATCAATAACAGAAGAAACCTTTTTCCTCTGCAGACCCGCCATTTCGACTGACTAGTTACGTGTCCCGTCTTCTACTGCCTACGTCACTTCCATCAGGGCCCAGTAGCGTAACGGAGATGATTAGCCCCCT
>BMAV01013498.1:129543-141502 GCA_019973955.1 Trichonephila inaurata madagascariensis | reverse complement strand
CACACACACACACTGCTTTATCAAATTCTACTGTTTAATTCTATAAACTGGTTTTACTCTTCGAAAATTATTTACGAGAACGTACAAGAGATGAAATGAACTGCGTTTTTTTTATTTTTGCTTAGAACGGTGTTTGTAGTTGTAGAGTTGATGTGTGTGAGAGATTCCCGATGGAATTGAATTTGCTATTTGGAAGAGAATAGCTACCATTCATCATGGGTTGAATTTGGAATATATATATATATAAGTGCACTTAGAAATTTTATACCATTTAATTAAGAACATTTCAACAGAAGCTCATATAATCTACTTTTGCTGTTTTATTTATTACGTTTACTTCAAATTGAAGATACGTTATAAATTTTTCTCTCCAAAAGTACTTATACATTAAATTGAATTATTAAAAAAATAAAAATAAAAATATTAATTAAAAAGCTGCTATAGTACTTTCTTTTATTTAGAAGAGCCTTTTGATATATGACAATTATTCAGAATAATGTTATGCTACACAACTTCTTTTAAATAGGAAATCCTGTATTTTAAATAACATATTTCCCTTTTGGAGTGCTTTTAATGTCAAAAATTTGTGTAAGCACTGTCCGTCATTTAAAATCTTTTAAAGGTTTAAAGCTTCAGAAAGGGTTTAACAGAAGAAGGATATAAGCTTTCAGTGCAATATATTTCTCTGTGTAAATTGCCATAAAAATTTTCTACCTATTCCATTCTATCTCGATATAAAGAAAAACAAAGAAAGTTAGGCAGAAAAATAATCTTCACATACCAAAATGCCGCACATTAAATCCTTTACTTAACATTTGAAATGCCACAGAAAAAGAAAAAAAATATATCCTTTTAAGGGGATAAAAGTTTTATATTTCAGATATAAAAAAAAGCATAAACAGAGCAAAATTACATTTTTCACAGCTCCTCACTTTTCCGTTAAGTTCTGTCCTAACACCTTGATCCAACAATGAAAATGGGCTCAGAGGAAAGACCTTTACAGGCGTTAAGTGAATTAGTTGTTCTAGAGAAAATATAAAATAGAGGCAAGAGAAACTTTTTGAAAAATGAAAAATATTACCCTCCATCAGGAACAACTTTTCCTCTCTATCCCTTTCTTGAAGAGTGACATTTAACTATGGGAAATATGTGGGATCTTTGAGTTAATCCGATTAGAGGTGAACCTGTTTAGGCATAGTCATATTAGATTAAGCAACCCTTTCAAAAACCTTTTAGAAGGTAAATATTTTCGTGAGTTGGTTTGTGGTGACTTAGGGCTAAATGAATGAGAGGGGCTCATTTTTGTTCATTTCAGCGTGGGTGTTGCAACAGATCATTAACATTCCAGATATCTGGGGGAGGGGGATATGACTAAAGCGATGAAATAATGAAGAATTAAATTAAGAAACTTTGCATATGGACTTATGGGGATGAAATTAAAGAACCTTTTAGCTAATTTGAGCGAACTTTAGATGCGTAAAAAATATAACCCTTATGTTCTATGTGAATTCCTACCGGAAAAGTGTAATGCATGGTAGTGGAAAGTGGAAATTAGAAGTTTGGTTGTATATATGTATTGTTATGTACACAAGCATTGCAGTGTGTTTATGTAGCAGTTTATATCCTTGTGTAGGTATGTATTTCTATATATATACCTAGGGAATGCACAATATCGGACCAAAAGTTCAATACCGGTATTCGGTATTTTTTAGATCTTAATACCGGGATACCGGTTTTAATACCGGTAGTAGAAGTCTTAGGAAAAGAAAGAAAATACAGGTTTCTTTGTTTTAATTGCAAGCTTGATTTGTTTTCGCCAGTTTTATTAGAGAGTGTAAATATCACAAAAAATTTATTTGTAATTTTTAAATTCTAACAGTATATAGAGAATCACAAAAAAGTAAAGGAACATCTTATTTCTATAAATCACCAAAAAGTGTAAGTATCACTATTCATTACAAATTTTGGAATGTGATCTTAAAAAATCTAATGCATTAATTGTACTGCCATTAAGCCTGGAAGGTAATTATGTGCAAAAATTACCAGCTGTCGAAAACACTCTTTCGGCATCTACGTTAGTTGGTTGGGGGTATTGTTAGCAATCCGTGATATTTTTTGCAAGAATATACCTCTAAATATCTCATTCTCAAATAAATCTATTTCTTGTCGGATGTTTTTGCATATAGCTGGTTTCTGTATTGTATTTCGGTTTGTTGAAATTTTTTTAGCTATCGCTAATTCTAATTTTTTTCAAGAGACAATTCCTTTTCATTACCAACATTAGTGTCATAATCATCTTCGATAACTGTACCGAATTCTTCTGAATGTAAATAAGATTTGAGGGTAAAAAATTATAAGAAAATTTACCATGGACTTGATCAAATTTGAATTGGTTAGTCTTTTTTCTTCTTTTTCAATTACATTTATAAAACCATGATGATTTGTAAATACAAGTATGATATGCAAATACAATGTGAATAACAAACTCCCCAATTTAAAAAACATCGAAGTTTTAAGCACCTTCTTCACAACTACAACCTTGTTCTCACAAATACGAATACCAGACTACGAATCCTGCAAGTGTGTAATATCATTCTGAACTGTAACATAATAGTTTTAGCCTTCCTCCTTTGATGATTCACATATTTTATCACTTCTATTGCTTGTACGATGAAACTTTATATTCACAGTGTAATTTATTTCGTCCGTTAGGGAGACATAAAAACAAAAACGTATACTATTTTGCTAGGTTGGCGATCCTTGAACATATAGTGGAGAAAACTTAAAAAAAAAAAAATCCAGTAAATACAGAAAAACCGGTATTTAAGCTTGTGAATACCGGTATTACAAAATTGTACAAATGGCTCAAAATACCGGTATTCGGTATCTCGGTATACCAGTATTGCAATCCCTATATATACCGTATAATACGTACCTATACTTTCAGACTGCATTTTTAAATTTTTAGGTATATTCGCCGTATAATTCACACCCTCTTTTTACGAAAAAATCTGAATATTCATGCGTGCAATATTCATGAAGTCATTTATTTGAGATATTGTTTCAGTCTTTTGAAAAAATAGTATACTTCTAGAACTACAATCCTTTAAGTTCATAAGGTTGTAAGGATCTTGGATCCGCGCCTAGAGATGTGGGAGAAAGGGAAGGAAGACTAGTCATGTTTAAAATCACTTAGTTTATTTGCAACACAAACAACAACACAAGTTCGATCATCAAAACTAAGAGATGCACCCAATTTAAGCAATATGAAGACAACTAATGAGGTACGTGAGGTATGAGAAGACTTTAATTACCCCCCAGCAACACTTACTTCAATTCAAGTACACTTTCTTCCTAGCTATCTAATATATATTCAGTCTCCGGTGATAAATCATCACCTTAATTATAACAATTATCAAATACTAAATATCTGCATTACACTTTAAATTTTATTAATCACTGCTCCGTTAGCAGCCTATCCTATCTCTCTCTCTAACTTGAAAGCCTAGACTATAGTAATCTTAATTTGCATGCTCACGTTCTCTTCTTCAGAAGAAGCGTTCTAATAAAATCGTTTTTGAGGACCAAAAATTTCCCAAGAGGGCTGTTAGTGAGAAGATCACAGACAGAGCTTTCATAAGGTATTTCATTTCTTTTAAATAAATAATATTTCGATATACATAGATGTCTAATTTTTTTATGCTCGTTTTTTTAAGGCTATCATTTTTATCCCCGTCGTATATCGCGCACCCGCAAATTTTGATCTTATTTTTTGTGTAAAAAATGCGCGTTATGCGCCGGATTATACGGTACATATATATATATATATATATATATATATATTTCAACCCCACTTTTATATAATTTAATTTTTATATAATAAATGTCCTAAGTCATTAATGTTCATAGCACTGCAGCATCCATTTTATATTTATTATCTCGATTACTCTTTTGTCCTTCATTGTGTGATTTTCCTGCTGTCTATGTGTTTGTCGAGTGTTATTGTTTGGATGTGATCTCTTGTTAGTAGAGAATTGACCTATATATATTATACCTGGTCATCTAAAATGTGATACCATAGATAATGTATATAAACATCAAATTTATTGGACAAATAACACAGAATGCAAGGATACAATTATTGAAATAACACAGTTCATTAAACTTGTGGAACATAAATAAATCAGTAATTTACTAAACCGCTTTGTGGCTGACAAAAGCAATCAAAACACGCCTCATCACAATAAGAAAGAAGCTTTGGATATGTTCGTTGTATTTATCAGCTTATGCTGTGTGTTTCCACGTTTTACCAAAGGTTATTTAGTTTAGCATTGGGTTATGTATGCTGGACTACAGACGTTTGAAAATCATGAACCAGGTGTGATGATGTTGATTGTGTTTGAACCGTTTGATGAACGATTGATCATAAGGACGTTCCAGCTAAAACAGTAAAATCTAGTGCAGTTGCATACCGTACGCCTCAGCATTGCGCGGGGACAGGGGTTCCAAGAGGCCTAAAACTTGACTTTGCAAGAGGGCCCTAATATTCTTCGTTACGTCACTGATCTAGTGGACAATAAGGAATTGCTGTTCGTCGTGGCCTTTTTATGGTCACAAATTGCGGGTTTCTAAAGATTACGGATTATCCTTCGGAGAAATGGATGCTCATGTTGGATGAATTCAAGCCAGAGTGCTGCGAATATAGAATTGATAAGTACAGGAGGAATGGATTGATCGATTGGGAGCTATGCATTCAACCTCATTACACAAACGAGCTTGCGGGCAGTCATGTTGAGCAAGAAATGACAAATGACTCTAAGGCAGTGCTTCTCAAACTTTCACTATTGGCGACCCAATTTTCAATCATAATTTTTATGGCGCCCCCCTTATACAATAATAATGCGCTTTGGCGCTAAAGCTTCAGTACGATCTTAATTATAAACCGTACAAATTAACAAGACAAGTATTAAATTTTGTGTTTGTTACTTTTAAGTAATATTTATTTTAAGCAAATTACTTATAAATAATAGGATAATTTTTATGTTATTTTTTTTTCTCTAAGTTTTAAATTGGAATAGACTGCAAAATGATATTTTGTTAAAGTTTTATTTTCTCCACCATCCATTTCTAAAAGTATAAATGTCATTAGAAAAATAGTCTAGTCCATGTTGCTCTCTATCATATCTATCACATCTGGCATTTATTTATAAAGCGAGAAGACTTCAAAATGTTTTAATCCAGGAGAGCAGGCGTGTACATTTATACTAATGTAAATAGTCGCGCAAGATGACTCAGTCACCCCAATGTTTTTTTTAATTATTTTTACTGTACACGATAAAAATCACAATTCCAGTGAATAATTTAACTAAGAGAAAGTATACTTACCTACTTTCAAGGGCTTTTCATTTTTTCTTTGATAATTTGAGGAAAAAATCCATTAAAACTGAACTAAAATGTTTCAATGGTAAGTAACCTTAATAAAGGACACAAATCACAGACACTTTTCGCTAACATTACAGGAATGATATTTGCAAGCAAAACCGTCATATTTTGTTCAAATTATGGTAGTTTTACTGTCCTTTGACTCTGAGCCCCGCGCCACCGTTCCCTGGTTAAAAGTGTATTCAATATAAAAATATGGATATTAGTTCTAAAAAACAATTGTGTAAAACGTATTTCATTGTGCTTTATGTGTTTCAGAATACCCATAAAAATAAATCTTAGCCAATTAAGTCTTCTTTTTCTTTCTACAGCTAATATACAATATTTCAACAGTGATGAATTTTATCTTCCTACAATTTTTCTCTCTCTGAGTTATGTTTCCCCCCCCTCTGAAAGAGTAGTATTTTAGGTTTAAAAAGAAAACGTAATAAAAAAAATCTCTCATTGTGGGATTACAGAAAATCAAACAAAATGTTTTTTTTTATTTAGTTATATGATCAGATAACTAGCTAACGAATCCAAGTGGAAACTTTTATTTTTGATGAAGTAATATCGCCAGATGATATATAAAAATTACATCAGTGTAAATGTGTATTTTTTTTATATGCCAGAAAGTATTTTGTTTACTTCATTCCAGTAAATTAATTTTTTAAACTTTTTATTTTCGATATGCTCGCGCCCACAGTTTGAGAAACGCTGCTCTAAGGTGTCAGAGAAATAGTTTCGGCTGTACAATGAACTGACAATGTGTATTGTAGGGAAGAGGGCGAGAGAATAATTTCCAGTGGCACCTCAAATTATAATGTCAATTGAAGGACTAGAATGGCACAGTGTAATTACACAGTGCATATCTGAAATCTGTCTTGCCAGATTTAGATATGATCAGCGCAGTGTTGTAAACAGAACAGAGATTCATCTGAAATGACACCTGCCACGTAGAGTCAAGTTAATCGCATAAATTGACGACAGCAAAAATAATTCAGATTATTGCGAAACTGTCCCTAATTCTTGTAGTAAAGTTTTCGATGTCTTAGAGATATTGGCATGTGTACCAGGTGCTGGACCTAATTCTTAGTAGTGACTGATTTGTATAACTTATATAATGCTTATTATACTTAATTAAATTTTCTGGTACAATATATTTGTCGCCATTCTTGCAAACAGGTTTACTTAAAATGATGAAACAGATTTGTATTGATTTTAAACAAATTTTACGACCCTAGGTTACTTGGTGAACAGTCACGGGATTTTGAAGTTTGTTAATAAAGCAAATACTTATATCCGGTCCAAATTCCGGTTACAGAAACTTATCTCTGATTTAATTGAGATGTGAAAGTTTGGAGAGTGATGGGTTACTTCAGTTTTTCATTTTACAATGGCTGAAACTTTGGAAATATCTTTTGGCAACAGTCCACTCTCTACTTAGATCTATTTCAATGTTACAACAACAATAAAAATTATAAATGTTAAATAACATAAATATATCATCTAATTAAGTATAATTCTTTACCAAATTGAGAAACTAACATTGCATTTTGATATAAAGTTATAAGCGAACTGACAATAAGAAACAACTAATTAAAGTAAAAAAACAACAACTAAAAATTGTTATAATTCGGAACGTAGAAATGAAAATATAAGTCTCTTTTTACATCTGCATTAACAGATTTGGTTTTTGTATCACAGAATAAATTATTAGGAAGAATAATATTGTATTGTAAAATTAAAGGAGAATACCATTCGATCGCTCACACACAGATATATATTTAACTAACTGATTATTATTTACTTCAGACTTTAAGACATTATCATGGATAATACATCCACAAGAGTGTTCAAGAAACCCCTGAAAATTCAATGTGGGCTTGTTAATACAAAATTTTATATTAATAAAACCATCTACACACTGCCTTTATATTAATTCCATGGCTCCGTTTCCTGTATCAAAGTACTTGTAGAGCAGAATAATTTCTGAAAATGAAGTTCGTTGCCTTTCAGTACAGGAGTGCTCATTGATTGTATCGCGTTGCATTTAGAGAGTTAATTCTGATTCCCGTTATTCAATTCAAAAGGGGAAGTATACAGCCAGAGTTTCCCTCGCACCGACACTTCCAGTGAGATTCTCAGATGCTTCCTGTTGAAGGAATGAGCGTTGTGTGTAATTTGATTAGTGAAATGGGACAGCAATGTGCGCGTCTGAATTTCACAGAGATTAAATCCCTGTCCTGCGGTAACTTGTAAGGCCTGTGAATAGTGTTAATTTAACAACGTCAGTAAGAAGACTGTTTTTTAGTAAAAAGTATGCTTTCTCTTTCTTTTTTTTCTTTTAAAAAAATGTGAAATGTGGAAATTTAAATGCAGATTACAGGATTAATTTTTTTTTACTTTCGAAACAGTGCACAGTAAAGAGAAAAAATTAATTGGCTAGGGATGATTAAAAATTAAATTATCTAATGTAGTTAACAAATAATATAAAGTTTTTTAAAAGTCAATTCCTACTTAGGTCAACAAAGAAAAAAATTTGTTTTAATTACTATTTATTAAATAATTACAATTAATATAAATATGTTTATACATATGACAGAATTACAATATTAAGTGGCAATTGATTTTTATTAATTATCATTAAAGTATCATATTGCTATCATAAGCAATCGTGTATATAAAATTTCAGTTCAACTGAATGCTTTAAAACGTGAAAAAAAAACTCTTTAGACACAAGTCGCCAAAAATGATGCCAACGTGGCTGTATTAGTAATTCTTTAATTAATTAGTTTGATCAATTATATTTATTAATTTTAGTTACATTACCGTATTGTCATCAAAAATAATCGTGTACATGAAATTTTAGCTCAAAAATGAGTGGTTTAAAATGTATTTTATTAACGATTGAAAATTTGAACAAGATATAAGGAGATTGCGAACTAATAGTAGGGATTGAAAAAAGCCCTTTGAATTGCTAAGTTTATATTTGAAAAATTAAAGAAAAAAAAATATAAAAATGTTTTGAGAAAGTGATTTAACGAAGTAAAAAGTTCCTGTACGGGTGTTTTGATTACATAACTTTTTCATTTACTATAAAGAGCAAAAATGAACAAATGCGAGTTTAAATGTTCTCATAAATGAGTACCACCAGCCTTTGTGTTTTTCCAAAAAATGAAATTAATTAAAACCAATCAAAATTATAAATAACTAAAAAAATATCAAAACTTCATAATACTTCACACAATTTTAAGGTGCCATATATTGAACATATATGGCATAAAATAAAACTTCTGTGTAGAGAAATTAATGATGAATAGATATATTAATAGCAATAAATATTTCAATAGAAATTGCATGATTTCTAGAAAAATTAATTTTAAAGAGAATTAATGAGCCATACTTAATAATGGTTAAAGAAGAGTAGTTAAAAAAGGTTGAGTTTGAAGTATTTTTACATTTTTCAAATTATTGAAAATAGGCTAAAATGTAGCTTGAAGTTTTAAGAACCAAAAACAATTTATTTAGTACCAAAATAAATTAATTTCCTTGTTTGTGTGACAGTGAGCAGTGTTGTTAGACTTGGAAAATATACTCAGCTTCTTTTACCTGTATTACAATTTCGTTTAGTTAAATGGAATTTCTGAATACAATATACAAATTAATACGTATTTATGAAAAATGGAGCGGAATTATTCCATAAAAGTGGAATTACTGCCTTCAGTTGATTAAATTTGAGATTATACTTAAAGATCTTTTGTAAAAAGAATAATAATATAATACTAAAAGATTTAGATTCAATTATATTGTACTTTGTATTATCCAGTATAATGTGATTTTCTTTAACGTTTATTAAAACTTATATTTAAAATAGAGCGCACCCAAAATTATAATAAGAGCTTCTCCTTTTTGCGTAGCCTGAATTAAATACACTTTAAACTGAACATTCATAACAATTTAGAGAAAGATTTTTGCACGTTTTTCCACACTTTACAACAATTTTTAAAGCAGAAATAGCAATATTATAATTACAAAAAGTGAAATATTTTATGGAAGGTAAAATAAGACAGGAATTCTATTCAGATTTTTAACTATTTAAAGTAATTAATAACATTACTTAAAATGGAAGCTACACAAAAATAAGATTTGAAAAAAGAATAACCAGTTGAAAAACTTACGCTGAATATAAAAATTTAATAAAAAAATAATTTGCAGATGCATGAAGTTTCTATAGCCTCTGGCAGGCATTAAAAATATAAGTGAACGGTAAAGGAAAAAATTTCTTTCTTTTCTTTTCTTTACGGCTCATTAAATCAGAGTGTCTTATTTCTTTGTCTTGAGAACATTTCTTTTAAATCATGGTAAAAATTAACGAAAAAAGAATTTACTGCGTAATCTTTCCGGAAGCAATCTCAAATCTTAAATTGGGAAGAACAAATCATACATACACTAGGCGGCTATTTAATTATGATCACCTGACCAATTGAACTATTGTGTAGAAGTGTTATCGCTAGAGGGTTATACTAATATAAAAAGGAAGCCGAGTTTCTGAGACAGTATTATACGTGAATATATAGAGGAAAAAATATAATTTGACGGACTTTGAACATGGGAGGACAGTGGATGCATAGAGTAAATATTAATGAAACAGCCATATTTGTAAAATAATCACGAGCAATTGTTGTGAAAGTGCATCAAACCTTGACTATTGAAGCAGCACTATTCAGCAACACAAGCGTTTCTAAAATTGTTTGGCCCGCCCCCTAGAGGGCGTGATAACCCTACAAGGGGGACGCGAGTGTATCGAAAAGTCGAAAGCAAAATATTATTTAAAATACTTGTTTATTTATGGAAAGGAAGCAAAACAAAATACATTCTAACATAATTAAAAATAAAATACAAATTTTCACTGATATAATATACTTATAAATGTATCTGTACTGTGTATTTCATAATTAATATAACAGTACTAAGTTAAGAACAAGTTTAATAATTACCAGGGTAATTAATTATTAATATTTATCTTGATAATTTGTACGGTTTATAATTAAAGTCGCGCGTATTGTAGCTTTACGTCAAAGTATACTATTATTGAATTCAATACATAGTGATTGTATAAAGGGGGTGGACGAAATGAAAACTATGATTCAAAATTGGGTTGCAAGTACAGAAAGTTTGAGAAGCACTGAGCTACACGATATAAAGTCTAGAATTCCATGAAAAACACACGGGAAAAAACGGGTGTAAACGGGCAAATAGTGGTCGAGACACATTGGTGAATTATTGGTACGAACTAATAATATCTCGAAATGTTAAAAAAAAAATAGAATGACAAGAGTGCAGTAAATTACAGCAGTTCTTAATCAAAGATCGTCTCAAAGTATAACTGACAGCAGTGTTCATAGTGATTTGTTCAAGGCTCCATTGCTGTATGCAGAAAACAAGATAAAACGTTTTCCGGCACACTAAAATGGAAAAAAAAAGATGAGATCAAATGAATATTTTAAATTTCATGATGTAGATGGGCAAGTTAGAATTTGGTGTAAGCAATATGAAATCACGGATCCTGAATAATGCATTACTGCAACATATCAAGCTAGCAAAATCAGTTTGATGTTTTGGGGAATGTTTTCTCGGCATACTCTGCGTCCTTTGTTACGCCTGCATGAATGTCTGTACTAGACATTATATCTGAACATCCTTATATATACTGACAAAGTACATCCTGTAATGCTCAGGATTTATCCTAATGGTAATAGATATTTTAAGCAGCATAATGAGTCTACTATCGTGCTAATATTGTTCAGGATTGGATGGAAGAACATGACCAAAACTTCAGTTCGTTTAGTTAGCCAGCTCTATCTCTAGATCTCAATCTTACAGAACTTTTGTGTGATGAAGTTGAAAGAGGCATTTGACATCTACTACCACAAACATTCAAAAAAATAGAATAGTGCTGGTCTTCAAGCATGGCTTCATGTTTCACAAAAACATACTGTAATGTTTTTTCCATAAACTGCAGTGAAAAATAAAAATGTTATTTTGAACAATTGTTTCTTTACTGAGATCGCACTCACACAAAGATTCTCAGATTTATCCTTCTCTATTATTTTAATTTATTTTCATGTATGTTGACTAAGTAGTTAAGAGAATTCAATTATTGCCTCTAATATAAGATCCTAATTCATATTTTTGTCAAATTAAAAAAGGGTTATCATTCTTCCCCTCTAGTTATGGATGCAATATTGATTGATCTGGAGATCGTATTGAAATAACTTTATTGTTCTTTCATTCGAGCATGATCTAACCATTTTCGAATTCACCTTTAAGTATGTAACTTTTTTTTGTTAACAATAGGTTAAGAATTTATATTCGATATATTTCATAATATTTCACTCAGTATTGTATTGTGAGTAGAAATGATAAGGTTGGCTAGCTAACCCTCAAACAGGTTAAGTTGAACATATTTTGTTTATTATACTGTAAACACGCACGCACGTACGCGCGCATGTACACACACACACACACACACACA
>BMAV01013498.1:102665-113510 GCA_019973955.1 Trichonephila inaurata madagascariensis | reverse complement strand
TATATATATGACATGCATTCAGGTATATATAATTCACATAACATTTTATAACTGAAGTACTTAATAGATGTTTGCAATTTTTAACTCACTATATTATGATACTGTTATTTTCTTAGAATTCAGAAAAATTTTCATTATTTATTTTTCCAGCATCCTATTTCCAAAACTTTAATTAACTTAAATAACCCAAACTGAAATATAATTATCCATTTTCAGATTTATGCCATTTCTCAAATTAATTCTTAAGTTATAGTTGTATGGAGATAATAATTTAATAAGACATTTTATTATATTGGTGATTTGTAATAAAGTAATCTAATGTTCATAATGAATAATAAATTTTAATTTTAATGACTCATATGTAGTTGTATTAAATTACTTTAAGATTTATAGTAGTGTGCATTACCTTGCCTTATTCGTACAATATTTAAGGACATTAATAAAGAAAATGAATGAATAATTTATGTTTTAGAGTATCTAACTCTTAAACAAATTATTATTTTTTTAGTAAAAGTGCAATAGTAATTATACTGTAACTCATAATGATTATTCTGAAGTTATTATGTTCATAAATTTTACCTAGTTTTCCTTGCTTAAATATCATTATGGTATTATGCAATGTAAAGGAGATTTTATAACAATCCCAACTAATAAATTTTGAGTGAAATTTTTATTACAGTGAGAGACATGTTCAAAGGTTACAAATTAAGTTTTTTCTTCGTTTAACATGATACCTAATCAAGATTTTACACAGACTTGAATGCATTTATTTATCCCTAGAAATAAATAAACACGAAGTAATAACTTAATTATATCCCTCAAGTGGTCCCAAGGGTTCTAATTATTACCGAACTTATTGAATTATTGAATAGATTTTCAATTACGGTGTAATGAAAATGATTACTAATCGAGATAAGTAACGAATGCCAGTCAAGTGATGATTTTCGTATATGACTGTTAGTTTTAATTATCTTAATAATCCGGGTACTTGATATCATTGCTTATTAAGTTGATGAAACGAAGTATAACAAAAATGCGAGAGCAGTTTTAATCTTGTATTCTATTTGATTTACAACATATTCAATTCAGTAAACTAAAAGGCTTTAGATAGTCTTGTCGGGATCTCATTTGGAAATGGAATTAGATTTTACAAAATTAGATTGAGAAAAATAATAATGTAACTGAAGACAGTGTATAGTCACCTACTAAAGAATATGCTGAAACTATGTGGAATATTAATTAAGTTTAGTATAGTAGTTTATTACGCTATAAATTTACTCGATTAATAACTTACTGAAATTTTGCGGACGAGTTGTTAAAATTTTAATGAAGTCTATTGAATTTATTTTAAAAGATGGTAATAAATCAAGCTAATTTGTTTTCATACGAAATTGTATTCCACATTCCAAAAATTTAAAGTACACTTTAATCTTATATTTCTCGCTCTGTTCAAAACATGATTTTTTTTCTTTGTCGTCAATATAATATTTTAAACAAATTAAGTATTATTTAACTGCAATGTATCTAGGGAAATCTTTGGAGCTATTTCACTGTTTTAAGGTGGTCTGAATTAAGGTTTTTATTTTTATTTCATTCTATACAGATTCGGATTGATGTTACATAAATAGCTTACTAGCAAAAATGTTAAATACGCACGAGTATTCATATTTTTACGTTCTTAATTGTGATAATCGTCTCTCACTACGGAAACTAGAAATTATACGAAATATAAAATTTTATTTCAGAAATTTACTGTTATATTCAACTGGAACTCTTTTTTTTTTTTTTTTTTGAAAATAACATAATTACATAAAATTGACCTCTAGGTACATAATGAAACATTGTCTGCTAGCCCGACATTCTTTCTATCTATCAGATAATCAATCTCTGTGTATCAGACCATTTTTCTGTCAGTCTGCAAGTCTGTCTGTCCAACACTATATATCTGTCTCTCAGTCAGTATGTTTGTCTGTCTTGTGACGGGTCTATTCGCATTTCTTTAAAAACTTATCCTCTTAGGAAATATTGGGTTTTTAAAAATTATTATATTATAAAGCTTCCTCCCGAAGAAGACGTAACCATGCAAATTAAGACTTGTATATAAAGTCTAAACTTTCAGGTTAGAGAGAGAGAGAGGTTATAGATTGCTATCGGCGAGCAGTGATTAATTAAACTTGAAGTGAAGTGGGGATATTGAGAGGCTGATTATTGTAATCTTAAAGTTGGCGATCTTCTAACTAGGAAACAAAACTAGATTAGGTAGCTAAGGAGTAGAAGCTACTGACTAGACGTAAGTGATCTAACTATTTAGTCTTCTCATATCTCGCAAACCTCGTTAATTGCTTTCCATATTTGATATTTAGGCGCATCTCTTAACATTGGTTAGCTGAATTTGTGTTGTTAATACTGAGAATAAATTGAGTTACTTTGAATATGGCTAGTCTTCCTTCCGTCTCTTCCACACCCTTAGACGCGTCAAGCAGACCTTTACAGTATGTCTAAATTTTAGCTTACAATGTCAAGCACTCTGACCTGATGTACAGATGATTAATATAACACATAAACCTATTTCATGAAATTTGGCTACTTGCTATTATTAGTACATTAAAAGAACGCGTTCTAAATAGGAGTTGCAATAAATAAATAAAAAAAGAAGCAGAAATAAAATTAATTATTTATCAAATGCCTGGCTTTTGACCATCAGGTCATTTGATAAAAAGTTCTCCAATACTTTTTTAAAACACAGTCCAAATTCTTATGTGCAGAGCACACATCTAATGAACTTCATGACTTGTCAAGAATCACACAAAACACATAAAGGGGAGACACTCAAATTAAAACGAAATAAATGAGAAAAAAGGCAGTCATATCCAGTCAATAGTCTTGTCGCGGCCTAGAGGTCGTTTTTGTTGGAGGGTTCGAGGAGGAAGCAGACATGATTTTTGAATAACTAATTTTATATTTAACCTTCAGCACTTAACGAAATGCACATTTATAACTTAACTTTGGGAGCAATAAGAAACCTTAACCCGAAATCAAATAACTAAATTATCGAAACTACTTGTTTTGATTTAAGCTCCTTGAAGGATTCCTCTTGAAGTCTTATAGTATTGTCAGTTCCAAGTTTGGTTACTTAATCACTTCCTGACGACTTCTCCGTCAAATATTAATCTTAAGATGCGCGACCAACAGTCGCCATCTACTAACTCTTGGAATTCATCTTAACGACCAATGCTTAACCATTATCTCGCATACTCAACGATTTGCCCTTAAATAGTAGCTACATTTACATAAATCAAGTCATCTCTACAGAAAGCGGTTTTTAAACTAAAATCTCAGTTAAAGATTCTCCCCCCTCCCCAAGAAGTTTAGTAGAAGACCCGAATAGAACCCGTTACAGTCTCAACACATTTTATTTCGGATATTTGCTGCAACTTTCAACCATAACATATTTTTTACTATATGTATAGTAATAAGTATCCAAATTATATAAAATTGACTTCTAGGTATGAATAAAAACTATCTGTCTGTCTGACATTCTTTTTTTCTGTCTGTCTATCTATTTGTGAGTCTAATGGTGTTTAATATAGTTTGTCTGCCCAATACTCCACATGCCTGTCAGTCTAAGTTTTTTCTTACAAAGTCAAACACTCTTATCTGGTGTACAAATGAGTTACAAGATATTACATAAATAAATTTTATGCAATTATGTTACTTAATGTTATATATGTAGTAAGAATGGGTTTTAAATAAAAATTGCCGCAAATATCCTAGGAAATAATTTTTTTTTTCGGATACTTACTAGTTTTTCATTTATTGCTTAATATCTGTGGAGTTGTTGAAGCAAGTGAGAACCAGTTGTTACTAGTAAGAAGCTCAATTATGAGTATTCTTAGGTACTTCGCGTTTTTACAAGTAAATACAAAAATAACGGATTTCATCAATTTGCGGTAACATTGACAATTAGAAATACATGAAGCCTGATAGTATGATTATATGTTTGAGCCTCAATATATCTCTAAATATTGTTTTGTTAGGAAATGTAACTTTGTATTGATTTTTGAATTGTTTTGTACTTTGGAGTGTTATTATCTAACGGTGTATATACCCGTTCTTCGTACGGGTTAATTGAAAAAGTATAACAATCGAGATGGATGGATAAAAAAATTGTGAAGTAAAACTATTAAATTATATTTAAAATAATTATTAGGCAGAAAAATTCGCAACATACTGACATTATATCAGTGTACCAAATGCTTATAAATCGAAGAAAAAGTTAGTACAAAAACTTTTTAGATGCATAAATGTAAGCGATTTATTTTATTTATTTTGTGTTTTTGTGTTGTAGCGCAAAAACACAAAGACTGCGCTGTTTTTGCGCTACTACATAAAATCACAAACATTTTCTTTTATTAGTGTCGATACTTCTTATTACTCAGGAAAATTCAAACGTTACCTAATCAAAAGATTCCTCCAAATGCAGTAACATGAAAAATGATCGGGAGTGATTTTCCTCTATTACCTGCATATCACATCATTTAGCGAATTCACATATGCAAATACTCTTAAGCAAGAGGATCTTGAAAAAAAATCACCAAAAGAAAATTAAAAATTTTTTTTCTTTCGGACATAGGCTAATGCCTCCTTTGAAACATCAACAGTAGAGTAAAATACAGCACCAAGCCCCCGCACCGCGGGGTGGTAGGATTGTAAGGGGCCCAAAACCTGACTTTGCAAGGAAGCCCAAATGTTCTCTGTTACGCCACTGAACATCAACGAAACTGCCTGCCAAATTTTGGATAGATATGATTAACAGCAGAGATTTGTATTAGTTACAAATAAACATACAAATATTAAAATTTCTCTGTGTAAAATTTATGCATTTAAATCATATATGTAGTTACGATTTTATACTTCAAGTTAAATGTGCGAATTATAATTAATTAATGTCTTAAAATAAATGTCTGATATATATAATATTTTAGTTGCATGCACACACACACATACACACACACACGCACACACACACACATACAAACACACACACACACACACTTGGTATATGAAATTAAAATAAGGTTTTATTTATGGGTAGTTAGAAGCACCTGTGTATCTACGATTATGCACACTTTTCTTAATATACTGGATTAATAAATTTCTGAAAATACTTTTAAATTAAAATTCACCCAAAGTTTATTTATGCGACAATTAACTTAAGTGGAATCTTCAGAAGTTTTTTTTTTATCTTAACGCAGAAAGAGTGTTCCCTGATTAGTAAATTAATTTATCTATCTTTATATAGATCAACCATTAGGAGAAAAGCTTTACCTCCACTCACGTCTCGTGACATCCGACTTTTCCATTATCTCATTTTCGGTAAGCATAGAGAAAAGTTACAATTTTTGTTCTGGTTTCTTAAAGGGGAAAAGTGTTTTGGTTTTGTGCACACTTTTCCCCTTTACTAGAGTGAAACTTCTTGCTCTTCACAACTAATCATTTGAAATAATGTTGAATAATGGGATTACTGATTCTCTGCACACACAGATGGCATCCTTAACACACAGTACCCGCCATGTCTCTCTATGATGACATTAACTATAAGATGAGAAACCAGTGGTCTTATTGTCATTGGTTGATCACAGAGCCCTGGGGCTCCACGAAGCATAACCAAGGGTTCTACGCGACTCACAATAAGAAATCGAAAATAAAATCATTGAGGTGTATGCAAAATAGATTTCCATTTGTATTGA
Organism: Trichonephila inaurata madagascariensis; assembly: GCA_019973955.1. Taxonomy (NCBI): domain Eukaryota; kingdom Metazoa; phylum Arthropoda; class Arachnida; order Araneae; family Nephilidae; genus Trichonephila; species Trichonephila inaurata. The sequence continues at coordinate 107,760 of BMAV01013498.1, read as the reverse complement.
AGTTTTTATAACCACGAATTTTTAAATCTTTTCCCAGTCATTAAAACTGAAAATTGTATCTCTATGTAATAAAACACTTTATTTTGTAATGTTTTAAAATCTTTATTATAATATAATAAAAGAATACTAAAGCCTTCTTTCTTTATATGTACTACCTACGGGATAGTACATATTCTATTGTATACTGTCCCGGGTTCCATGAAAGAATTTTATTTTCGTTAATTCATTGTTTTGTGAAACTAAACAGTTTTCTGGTGAAAAATGCACATTTTTCATTTGGGAAAAAAACAACTTTTATAAAGGAGAGTGAGCAACTATCAACATATCAACAGATTTGACGTTAAAATCTAAATTTGAGCAAGAACAGCTCCTAAAATTTAGGTTGAAAATACATACAAAATGTATATGATTTCTCACACAGCGATAATCATTTTGCTTCCGTTCAAAATAAGGTATTTAAGTGAAAAATATTTCTTAACGCGCGTGGGGCTACAAAACCAAAAATATAAAAACAAATTAAACGCATAATATATTATACGACAGTACACAGCTTCAATATACCTAAACTTTGATAGTTTGTATAAAAAAAGCAAACATATATTTATATATATATGCATATATATATAGTTATTAAATATAATATACATGTAGGTGACACCTAGAGCACGAATTAATGTGTAAATTACCTTAATATCGCGTTAAAGATTTTTAATAAAATATAGAATTTTTTTAATTGGCTTTACTTAAAACCCTCCAAGCGGTCTGCACGTAAAATTCCGCCATTCCAGAGATGCGTTTTCTGCCTTCAAGCAAGATTCCCAAAAGCGGCCGAGCCGCATTCTTAAAAATACGGCTCAACCGCTTTTGAGAACCCCACCTGAAAGTAAAAAAATATGTGCGGTGCATTTTTGAAGCATCTCCAGAATGGCAAGACTTTAAGTGCAGACCGCTTAGAGGGTTAAAGTACCTATAATATGCTGATATAGTTTAACCCTTTATCTACTGACGGTACTTATAAGTACCACTCAATTTAAAATTACACAAAATAACCATTTTTACGAATACTTTGACGATGCTTAGCAGAAATATTCTTTTAAATCCACTCTTCCAAGATATATGGCAGCACGGGTTCTATGATGAGTATTTTAGCAGGGAAGGCAAATAGTTTTAGAGCAGAAATTGCGTTTTCAGCTGACGGCGTTTTCAGCGCATTGCGAAGATTGTCATTTTTGTTCCGAAAAAATAGTTATTGTCAAAAGGTAAGTGTCTTATTTTATTTGTAAGTTAATGAAGACCTTAGAAAACGACATGACTATTTATTTTAAGTGAACAGTGTATATAATTAATTTTACAGTTGAATATCTTTAATTAATTAATTATCTCTAACAGATTAAATTTCCCAGAGTATTTTATTCATGTATATCCCTTAATTTTCGATGTAGTGATTCAAAAAAATATATTGCATGAAAAAAGCTGCAGTAAATCATAATGCGGTAGATAAAGGATTAAATGTTATATAAAAATAAATTCTTCTAGGGTTTTTTTCTGGTGGGGTTCCCCTGAAATACCTTATTGTTTCAAGTGTTTCGTGAGTCGAAAAAGTTTGAAGACCACTCATGTACGTTATACGTAACGGATTGACTATGAAACGGATTTGGTATTGTTGGAATTTATACTTTTCAATCATGGTCATATAGAAGAAATATGAGTTTGTATGACGCTACGCAAAGCTTACTGGAAAAGAATCTATAGCAATTTCTATCATTCCATACAACGAATTTTGCTAGATTAGAGACTCGAATTCATTATCTTCCCTTCATTGAAATGTGGGTATTTCCGAGGGTTTTATAATTTATACATAGGAACCCAAAATGCTAATATTTCTTTATTAATTAATTATAGAATTTTTTTTGTAGGTCACTTTTCCCACATTTTATAAAAATAATATTTTTTTTACTATAATAATTTTTTGGCAGACAATTCTATACCATTTAAGGCTGTCTTCGGTAAATGAACGAGAGTCTGTTACTAAACGCCGAGCACTTTTTAAAACAGAAAAATGACTCAATTTCCAACATTGTAATTCATACATTTGTTTACATTATAGTGTTTTTATAAAATTTCAAAATTTTCTATAAATAATTATTTTTGCCTTTTATACGTAAAGGGATAGTTAATTTTGAGTTATAGCATCGGAGAAAAATTACGAAACACATTTTATTTCACAAAAAATGGGCCAACTTAGATACAAATGATTAGTATGATAAAATATACTGCTCTCTATAGGATAGTGAAGCCAAAATATAATATTAATGTTTTAGTTCCTTTATATTCGAAAAATATTCCAAATTTGGGGCCTATTCTTTAACATCAAGCGAAAACAGCCTTCAGTCGAGTTCTTTGTTACTAATATAAAATAAAACGAATTACGAAATTAAATAAAAATATTACAAGTATTGGCACTGGTTTAACTTGGTGTTATTCAAACAACGAAAACAACAAATAAAAGTTATGATAACGGGGAATTTTCAAGAGCTATCTTTATTTGTTTATTTACTTTTGAATTTTACTACTCATTCTAAATTTAACGTAAAAGCTCACGTTTTATAAGATTAAACCAATTTTTTTTAAAAAAAAATAGGTGTTAAAAGAAAAGACTTCAAAATCTATTTCATACTCAAAATAGAAGAAAATTGAATAATCCAATTAACCTTTCCATGCAATGCCAAAATTAATTCTAAGATTCTTTTTCAACAAACTGTGTGGTCTGTTCAGTATCAAATATTTTCTAAGCCAAATACTAGAGAAGGCGGAAGAAAAAAATGCTGGTTTAGCTTTCTTTTCTTTATTTTTTATACTTAACATACATTCAAGCAAAAAACTATCGCCTGCTTCTTTTCCCTTTTTTTTTCCTAATTTTTCGGAAAGATTAGGGGAAAAAAGTTTTACATCAGAAAAGAATAATCATCCATCGTAGAGTGATTAATCATGTTAATTAAATCAATATTACTAGGTGGGTGTGATATGAAGAACTGAAAAATAAAACTGACTTAATTTTTTTATCCTAATGCATATTTTGAATTTTTACTTTCTGACTTCTCTTTTTTCACAATTAGTGTAGAAATTATAGGTTATAATTTAATGATCACATTAGGTTATGTAATTTTCATTTTAACAGCAAAAAACTACATTTGTTCAATTAGGTTTTTATGGTTTCTTGATTAAGGCCCTCAGTTCTAATAAAGAAATCAAAATTGCGTTTATCGATAGTTGTGTCCGTATTTTTACTTCAACATATCTGAATTTTTTAAAAAATTCTAGTGATGGTAATTTATATCGCCTAAACCAGCGGTCGCCAAACTTTTGAACTTCATGGGACCCACTAAACTTATAACATTATGTTTGGTGGACCAATAATATAATTTACCACTACATAACGGACCACTAATATAGTTTACCACTATATGATGGACCACTAATATAATTTACCACTATATGACGGACCATTATAATTGTATCGTCACTTATTTACGTTTCTATTTACATATGCATATCACTGAAAATCAAGAGAACAAATCGGCAAAGCAAAACAATACCAACAAACTGAAGTGTTATGCCGCCAATTTACCGTGTGATTTCCAACTCTCACTTTCAAATATCGCAAGATACACTTATAAATGCATATAAGTGTATAATTTATAACTTTATGTTTGGTGGACCACTAATATAATTTAACTCTATATGACGGACCAATAATATAATTTACCACTACATAGCGGACCACTAATATAATTTACCACTATATGACGGACTACTAATATAATTTACCACTATATGACGGACCATTATAACCGTATTGTCACTTATTTACGTTTCTATTTACATCTGCATATCACTGAAAATCAAGAACAAATAGGCAAAGCAAAACAATATCAACAAACTGAAGTGTTATGCCGCCAATTTACCCCGTGATTTCCAAATCTCACTTTCAAATATCGCAAAATACACTTATAAATGTAGCTTAACAGTCACTAAACTCAGAAGGAATTTCACTAAAAGTAGTAGTTAAAATTTAAATACAAAAAAATGCGTAATTCATATTGAATAATACATTCTATTATACTCGTCCTTTTGTGAAACTGAATCTTTAAAAGAATGTAAATAATGTCCCAAATTTTTCTGCAGACCATCAAACATTTTTCATGGACCACTGGTCGACAACCACTGGCATGAACAATATTAGCAAAATTATTCGTTTAGAAATATATTTCAAGTATTTTAAAATTTATTTAAAGATCTACAGATTATTTACTAAAAATCTAAAAATAAATGCCTTTTCAGCAAGTTCAAATGACTTCAGTTCAGTTTTTTTGGTTTTCCTTTGCCATTAAAGTTCTTAATTCTAATAAAATAATCAACATATTATATTTTTTTGATTATTGTATAATCTTTTTTTAACACATGCATATCTGGATAAGAAAATATAATATTGAATAATATAAAAAAGGGGAATTTTTTTACAGAATCAAAATTAATTTGCGTTTCTAATTAATTTCGAACTTGTATACTTTTATTACATTTAAAAGAAATTATAATAATAACAGTGAAAAGTAAATTAATTTTATTTGCTTTGTAGAAAGAGGGCTTCTTAGTAAAGGCTTTATTCATTTCTAAAGATATTTGCTACCATTAAATAAAATGCGGCAGTTTAATAAAAATATCTTACTGAAATTAGTTTTAATGAGTTTCCTTTATGTGTGTAATTTAATGCCAATGGAAAATAATTTTTTAACCACAGCGTATTTTAATTAAGGTAAAATAAATATAATTACTTATTTGCTGATATTCATTATTAACTGAAGATGTGCGTTTAACTGTTAAAATTTTTAAGAATATAAAAAGTCTTTTTTTATTTTCTTACATTTTGTTAGATAAGACTATTCCATATTTGTTTTAAAATTTTAAAAGAAGCTTCGTTATTCTGTATATATATAGTCTAAATTCTCTACTAATGAGAGATGAACATTCATCAAGCAAAACAGAAAAAAATTTAGATTGCAAGATAACCAGACATTGAAGGATATATGAGAAATTA
>BMAV01013498.1:72695-100341 GCA_019973955.1 Trichonephila inaurata madagascariensis | reverse complement strand
GCGAAATACGGTAAGCATCTGGCCAACTGTCAATCTTCATGATAGTGGAAGACTGCGGAGCGGCCTGATGGTTGTACAGGTGGATGCAATATTGCACCGGGTAGAAGAGACGCCCGAGGTAAGCACACGCGCATTTGCCCGCGAGATGACTTCGAGTAAAAGTACTGTGCACAGACATTTATGGTCAGAGAGGCTATACCCATTTCGGTTCACAACCGTGCAAGGTTTCAAACCAGATGACTGTCAGAAACTCTTGGCCTTCTGTGAATGTCTGTTGCAGCAACAGAACACAGATAATGGTTTCATTGCACATATCCTGTGGACTGATGAAGCATGTTTCACTCGTGATGGGGCATTCAACCATCACAACAGCCATATGTGGTCCCAGGTCAATCCGCATGCAATACGGCCGCAGAAACATTAGGAACGTTGGTCTCTTAACGTGTGGGCTGGCATACTCGGGGATCGCCTGCTTGAACCATATCTGTTGCCTGAATGGCTTTCGGGACAGTCGTACTTGGTGTTTCTCAATGAGGTCTTAACCGAGTTCCTCGATGACATACCATTAGCGGCAATACAGGGGCTTTGGTTCCAGCATGATGGGGATCCAACGTATTTCTGTGCTCCTGTACGTGATCGGCTGGATATCGCATACCCCGGCCGTTGGATTGGATGTCAGGTTCCTGTTCTATGACCGCCACATTCATCAGATCTTGCAGCGTAGGATTTTTCCCTATGGGAGCCTCCCTCAAGGAACTGGTGTATCGAGACGTATAACATCACAAATAGGCTTAGTTGCTCGTCTGCATGGTGCTCGTACTTCGGTGGACCCCGCGGTGCTGCGACGTGTGATGATAACCATTCCACGGAGTGCTGAAGACTGCCTCGACATGCATGGTGGACACTTTGAACATCTGCCTTACATTGTGTATATACTGCTGTTGATATGTTCAATGAAGTGTTTTTTTCTTGCACCAGCAGTGACATCATACTTTGTTTTTCGTATTTTTCTCGTAAGCTATGGATCGTACAGGAACGCATCTTTGGGCAGTTTTTATGTACTCCCAACGAGGAATCTAGCAGTTCAGAGTTTATGCTGTCGTTTTGGGACACCTTATATATATATATATATATATTATTATTATTATTATTATTAAAAATCCTAATAGATAATTTGGTTGAAAAGTAATTTTATCCAATCCAAGTAATGTGTAATCTTACTTACAGAATGTAAGGACACAATATAAAGTTCATTCAAGTTTATTTTAAAAATAATTGCAAAAATAAAATAAAATAGCTCTAGCCTATTTTTTATTAATACAAGTCTTCTGGAGAAAGTTTGCTTTAATAAAAATCAGAACCATTGCATTTACATTTACTTTTAATTAAATAATGCTGTAGTTAAATAATGCATGTAATTAAATAATAAAAAAGACAAAAATATTTAATGAAATACATCAGACTGAATCCTAATATTTGAGTTTTATTATAAAGTTAATACTTTGCTTTGAATTTTAGAAACAAAAACTTTTTATTTACTTTTAAATGGATTTAAAGATGTTCTGGAGTATATGCATATTTCAAATATTTTTTTTCGTAATAAAACTAAAAATTACAATAAACACACACACACACACACACATATATATATATATATACATATATATACACAGCTGGCCACCGTAAATGCAACACCCTGAAGGAAGCATGCAAATAACATGAAATTTACAAAATGCATTAGAAGAGGTGAGATATGCAAATGATTAGAATTTCAGCACAGACACACATCACGCGCGCCTGTGGCGCCACCTCAAAGCGCTATTTAAGGCTTGGAGATTTCGACAATTTCAAGTTCGGCAATTGTGTTTTTCTTGTGTTTTTTCAAAAAACGATCAGTTATGTCTCGTAGAAAACAGCGTTCAGCTTTTGATCAAGTATCCGAGTTCGACAGAGGAAGGATAGTGGCCTACCGAGATTGTGGATTATCTTTCAGGGAAATCGGTAGTTGTGTTGGTCGAAAACAAACAACTGTAATGCAGATATGTGACCTTTGGATGCAGGAGGGTACGACGGACCGACGTGGTCGATCGCATCCACCTCAGGGCATCACTTCACGTGAGGACAGGTAAATTTTGCGCATGTCAGTGACGGATTGCTCAGTCACATCACGAACCGTAGCACAGCAAATTGAGCCTGTAACGCATCATTCAGTGTCTGCGCGTACCGTTCGACGCCGTTTACATCACAGTTGTCTGTCTGCAAGACGTCCATTGTTTCGTCTACTCTTGACGCAGAACCACATATGTCTCCACCGCCAATGGTGCGATGAAAGAAGGATGTGGGTGGTAGAATGGAATGAAGTTGTCTTTACTGACGAGTCACGCATCTGTCTGCAACACCACGATGGTTGGATTCGATTCTGGAGACACCGTGGAGAAAGGATGCTTAACAGCTGCGTTATGCACCACCACAATTGTCCTGCGCCTGGTATTATGGTATTGGGCGGTATTGGATATCACTCGCTCTCCTCTAGTATGCATTGCCGGTACTTTAAACAGCTAGCGCTACATCTCCGAGGTGTTGAAGCCAGTTGTCCTTCCTTACCTTCAGGGCTTGGGCACAGCCATATTTCAACAGGATAATGCGCGACCACACGTGTCACGCATTGTCCAAAGGTTCTTCGTCAATCACCAGATTGAATTGCTTCCCTGGTCAGCTCGCTCTCTGGATCTTTCACCTATAGAAAACATGTGGTCCATGTTTGCTCAACGATTGACCCAGATTACACCCCCAGCTGCCACACCAGATCAACTTTGGTAACGTGTGGAAGCTCTTTGGTCTACTGTACTCCAAGAACACATCCAAAATCTCTTTGAATTAATGCCGAGGTGTGTGGCAGCGGTGATCTCCATCAATGGTGGCTACTCTGGCTACTGATTCTGGCAGGAACCACACACATAACAGAAGTCTATGAATTTAATCATTTGATACTTGGTCAACATGTTATCTACAAAATAAATTTTGTTGTGCTATATCTTGTCTTTCTTGGTGTTGCATTTAGGGTGGCCAGCAGTGTATATATATATATATATATATAAAAGCTTAATTATTATTTATATATTTATAATAGTAATAGTCAGTTAAACATTTTGGTTTAATGCTTATGACAAAACACGTGTATTTGATTTATCCATAAATGGAACTTGTGATGCATTAAAATACATGTATTAAAAAAAAAAGAATAAATAAATCTTTAGTTTATGATTTAATTTAATTTGATTTTTCATCAGTGGCGTACTTTTAAGCCACACAATAGCTATGTACCTCGATGCTAACTTTTGCCTATGAATATGAATATAAAACTGTTTAATTTATATATACAAAATGGAAAATACATAAAAGTATCTTTTCTTTTATGAATAGGCTAAGGTGTTTTATATACATTTGAAGAAAATACTTCCTATAAATATTCAGCACATAATTTTTAAACACTTCCGATTTTTATCTAAAGATGTACTTTGCATTTATTCAGTAAATTCGAATACGGTGTAAGAATAAATTTTAATAAATATTATCAACCAAACACAGCTAGTTTGTTTCATGTTTTATACATTTATCTCTAAAAAAACTTCGCCCTACAATATTCAATATTTTTAATGGTTTTTCTTTTTTATACGAAAAGTTTAACTTTACTAAAGTAAAACTTTCATGACATTATAATCCTTGTCTACTTAGAGACAGAGAGCTTTCAGTATTTTTTTTTTGTGATGGTATATAATAACTTCTGAACTTTTTTTTCTCTCTCCTAGAGTAAAGCTACGTTAAGAAGTTTTAGTGAGTGGTCCCAATGTAGTGATCATTCACTAAAGTGTCACAATGTCTTCGTCAGCATTATTGAACCATGCAATTTCACTTTAATACACTACAACAAAAGATTTAAAATGTTTCACACACAGGTACTCTTACGTGTATGCTCTTTGTGGTAATTACTGTTATTTATTATCTTAGAAAAAAATATTTGGAAATAAAACTTTCCACGAAAACGTATCTTAAAGCCATAATTTATTAAATGGAAAAAAAAATTTAATTTTCCTGAATGTAAATCCGTTGTAAATTTTTAAATTAATTGTGTAAAGTAATCATTCCAAATTAGTTCTAATAAACAGCCATGACCGGTGTCAAGCCTGAAGGCAGCAATTGCGTGGCACATCTTTGATGAGCTTTGGTATCTTTTCAAGTGTTTCTCTTCAAATGTTATTTTTAATTTGTTCAAAAAGGTAAAAACACAATCTATTGAACTTAATTTGCGCACGTGTAAAGCAGGAAAGCAAAGGTTAGATGGAAAGTAGAACTTTTGTTTAATTTAAAAATATTACATTCCCCCCCCCCCGGTGTAATTAGCAAGGGTTTACATTCTTACAAAAATACTCATGAATTTGTTTCCATAGTGTATAAAGTATAGTTGTAAATCAGTTGTTCCATAGTTGTAAAAACAGTGCATAACCTCATATACTATCTCCTCAAATCGTAATAAGATGCCAGATCAAAGTCCACAAAATTCATCTTGGCAAAGGGCTAGATTAGTAATAGCAATAATAACAAACAAAACATAATTACTTCCAAAATATTAATTGACATTAGTGGCACAACAATGTAGAAAATGATTTAATTTATTTTCCTTCAAGTACAGGAGCTACAAGTTTCCACCATTAATATATAATATTACTAATAATAATAATATTGCTAGCATAACAGTGATCTATTTGTTGTAAATACTGAAACACATTATAACTTTATCAACTCTAAGCAATAACAAATTTAACTTAAAAATAAATTACAATATACGGTAAGTAATGGAATAAATGTGTGTATTATAAATCTGAATCCCAGTGGCTGAGTAGTAGAGTATGACGCTTCCACTGGTCCGGGGTTCAAATCCCGGGATGGGCAAGGCCGACTCAGCTTTTTATCTGTTCAGTAGGTCGACAAAGGAGCATCGAGCTTTAGCTTGGGAACTAAACACTAGGGGTTTCACATCAGACTGACCACCTGTCCAGAACATCTTCTCATGTACCTCAGCTCACAAGGTCACGTAAATTGAAATGGGGACAGTAGAACTTGACCCTCATAAGCTGTGGCGATTCAGAGTTTTTTCTTTTTTAGTTATTGTAAATTTACTCTGGAGCAATCATAATAAGTTATTAATTGCTACGTAAAAGTTTTAATACTTTAAGAAATAATTTTGAAGGTTTTAAAATATGGATTATAATACAATAAAATGATTAATAATTTTAAAAGGTTTAAAGTTTATACAATATTCAATCAAACAATATTCTGAAATAGTATAAAATAATTAAAGACCATTCATTTTAGACACCTTATAGGACATCTATATTGTATTTCAATCCACTTTTCTAACTCATTGTCGGAAATTTTTTGACAACATCATTACTAGCACATAATTTTCAATTATAATAAAACATATATATTATATACATATATGCTATTTCGTAACTAATATAACAGCTACTTGCAGGTAATACTTCGCCTTCATTTATATAACAGAATTGCTATGATATAAATATAAATTTTTTATGTTCAGGTACTTCAAGTAGTCGCTAAACATTCTTAATATCTTTGTGTAGCATTTATACTTATGGTTTATACTCGTGGAAGTTAGAACAGATGTAACAAAACTAATGCATATATATATATATATATATATATATATAATACATACACACACATTAATATATACCTAAGTTCCTAAGGCTAAGAATTTGCTATTATACTACTAAGGTTATCTTATTTTTAGCCTATACTGTCTTGTTATATTTCTATTTATTGCTTTGCTTTATTAGAGTTATGGCAATTTAGTCTATGATCATTGATTAAATGTACATATATATATATATATATATAATCCATAAATATATAAAAGATAGGAAATATTATCCACAGTAGTACAATAACAAACTCCTGGCCTTAGGAACCAAGATTGCAGGTTTAAACAAGTTTTAGGGCTGGCCAACATATATATATATATATACAGAGAGAGAGAGAGAGAGAAAAAGACATTCACTGTATGTGTGTGTACACGGAGTTACTATAAAAATGGACTTCATTAACCTATTAAAGAATTCTTGATCTTTTGAACAAATATGTAAACTGATAATACTTTTACCAAAGATGAGAAATTATTTTTTTAATAATTCTTTGTTATTATCCCCTTGAACCTATTTTTGCCTTTAAAAAGATTCAATTTTACTACTCAAAGTTTAGGATATATTTAAGAAATAAATTGTCAGAAGTAATTTTAGTACAAATAACCTGAAGAGATTTGATTACATATTTAGGTTATATATATTATTTTATCAGAGAAAAGTAAAATACTATTTTGAGTAAACTCTAGTTTTGTACAAAAAGAGAGAGAAAAAAGTACGGGAATTTTTTTATAAAATTGTGGAAAATCTTTACTTTTTCCTTACATTGAAGTATTAATATATACAATAGTAACATACGTTTAAAACACGTATGATATTATTTAATAAATTCATATATTGTTAATACTGAATGTTCAAGAAACACCGATGCAATCTTATGACGATTTTTTAAAAGAAAATTCACATCAAAAGCTCTTTCTAGGTTATTTTAGAGATATTTAATCACTATTAAAAGCGGCCCAATTTTTATTAGTAGATGTATGTTACCAATATCAGAGAAAAAGATTGTAAAATATTTAAACTTTTCCTAAATTTAGTAATGAATCTGCGTTTATGCTAGAGACGAAACAGACTGCCGGAGTTTAACTTATGAGACAGTTTAAAGCTCACATTTGTTGAAATTATCTCATCAAGTTAATTAATTGACATGATGTGATCAGTTCAATGGTCAGATTGGCAGAAGGGCTTTCACTAACACGTATAATCTGATATATGCCCAAATATACATGGCATTGAATGTTAGCAGAATTGTGGATGTCCCAGAGGTGAAAGCCAATCAAATAACCGTCTTATTCGAATGGACACTATCTTCAATCAATGAGAGTAGTTTGCCGACCAGTAACGATACCTAGATAACGGTTAGTAACAGTGCAATGATTAATTGAAATAATTTTGCAATTCTTAAAATTTTCTATATTTCAAACTTGTTTTCGTTTTTATATGATATAAATTTTAAAACCGTTGTTATACAAGTGTGCTCATCACATTATCAATTTCTGTCATAACGACAATTTGTGGAAATTACCAAAATTTTAAATATTTTTCAATTATTTTGCATTTGAATGAATATTTTAGTATTTATGAAAATGATTAATTGAATTTTAAGAGTGAAATAATTTTAAGAGCTTCATATTCTGAGCTAAACATCTCAAAATAATTTATTTGTTTTATGAAATTCAGATTAGTTTTAGAAATAAAAATAAATATTTTTACCAGCTTTTAAATCTATGGATTACATTGTCATTGAAAGTAATTTTAAATTGCCTAAATTAAATATATAACGCCCCAGGTAAGTTTGTCGTACTAGTAAGTTTTGGTTTCGTTTTCATTTCAGAGAAAAAAAAGATACAAAAAAGGGTAAATGAAGCTTATGTAAAGGACCAATCTTTCAAAATCTCCGTATTACCAATTTTCTTTTTTATGTGAAAAATATTTCTTTATTTGAGAACAAGTTAGTTAGTTATTTAAAAAAAATATTATTTAATATTGCATATCTAAGTAATCTGATAAAAAGCAAAAATAAACAAGAAAAATATGTTTGATTTAAGAAAAGAAAACTAATTATTGCGTGTAATTAAGAGGAAGTAATTGATTTTGAGATGAGTCTTAGCATTCATAAGTATTGTGATATTAAATACCGTCTATATATATACTCTGAATTTACATAAGAGCAAAGAAAACCTATGAAATAATGAGCAAGTACTCTATTAGAATTATTTCCGTATATAATTGCCATGATATTGCAAATGAAATTTTAATGACTCCAAAAGTTGGATTGCATGCTTTTTAGATAACTTATTTAAATTTATCTCGTTTAGGCTTAGTAGGTTGAAATTAAAGCTTTCAAATGGTTTAACGTAGGTCTGAATTCGATTAACAACACGCACATAACTACAACATCCCAATTTTATTTATTTCTCTTTACTATACTATTCATAAAGAAACTAATTCATATATTTTTATACACACAGGGTGTCCTCGAATGCCATGCACAAACTTGGAGGGGAGGTAGAGAATATTGCGAAGAGCCATAATTACATAGGTATGCATGGGCGGAAAGCTATTTGTGGCGCTGTACGTGAATTCGAAAGGTCGGCACGTGTGATGTCCTCATTTCAGGCACGGACAGCGTGCGAAGAACATGGATCGTTATACGAACGCCGAATTGATGGATATTCACTTCACCTGCGGCCTAGCTAATGGAAATGGACGTGCTGCTGTTCGATTGTATGGGGAAAGATATCTAACAAGGCAGCAACCGAATCATCAAACGTTCACTCGACTGCATCAGAAACTTGATCTTTCAGAGCCGCCATTGAAGGTACTGGACAACCGTGAACAGCCATATTCGAAGAGGGTGTATTGCATGCTGTGGACCGATATCCCAGTACCAGTGTATGGGCGCTTGCCGTTTCAACCGAAAGGTCTCGAACAACTGTCCCTCGTGTATTGACGGGCAAAGCCTTACTTCCGTTTCAGGTACAGAGAGTGCAGTTATTACAGCCAGATGATCATCCCCGACGTGTCGCTTTTGCGCAGTGGTTTGTAAACCAAAGTGTGACAGACATGCCAATCCATGTCGTGTCAGTGTTGTGCATGCATACATGTCATTGGCCGTAATTTCGAACATCTCCTGTAATGCGCTTTTATGTCATAATTTTTATTTATTTATTTGTAATAAATCGTTTTACACAACATTCTGTGTTGGAGTCAAACTTTGTGTCTCTTTATCTCGTTAGGGTTACATTTACGCCCATGCTTTCCTATGTAATTATAGCTCCTCAGGATGTTCTCTACCTTCCCTCTCATTACAGAAAGTGTCACTTTCAGTAGTACTTGCCATTTTTCTGGATTGATCTCAAATTGGCAGAAGGAATGTCAATCAGAGTAACTTGCTTCCTTGGTCAACTCAATCCTCTGTACTCAATGTGTTTGTTGGATAAGGTGGAGAGATCGTTTCAAAGTTTGGAAACGTCACCATCCAATCTGACCCAATTTGGAGATTCCATTATATCAGTATGTGTCAATATTCTTCAGAAAATGATATCAGTAATTTTTTGAGTCCATACCAAGAAGGATATAGGCTGTGATTAGAGATAAACGTAGACCAACTCGTTATAGAAGAGAGTGTTTAATTTTTTAGTAATTCAGTATATGTACATTCATAACTGTTTGTGAAAATTGCAACACTAGGAAAGATTCAAGAAAATGAAGCAAAACTTGGACAGGAAATGCAAAACTGGTTATGATTAGGACTATACAGCAATAAAGCACACATGGACTTTGCAACACCGTCCAACTTGAGTCACGTATATATAGGACTGCAAAAATGTTTTGAAATGTAAATACCGTTCTTTGACTACTACAAATGATTGATTGAAATCGATATGTCTCTCCAAAAACTCGGAGTGACATTCGAGCAATTAATGGAATTAAAAAACGGCCGGATGTCCAGCCTCCATGAGGGTCGTATGAACTTTATCTCCATTCGGAAGAGTGTATTATCCCAACAGTGCTGAGAGTGATGAAGAGATGAACCATAGAGAAGAAGACCAGTCGAAACCCAGCAGTAGACCTCGCAATATGACAGAACGTGGTACGAATAATATCTGCATGGGAATGATAAAAATGTATAGCATCCTTTCGTGAGTTGACACAGTATTGGATAATGTCTATAGGAGCTTCGTTGTATGCGCTCACAATTCGTGATGCCTACTTTCCCATGGGCTATGTGCAAAAATTTCCTCTACACTGAACAAATCAACAAAGCTTTCGGCTACAATGAACTCATCAACAAAGCCCATAACGTGCCGATTTGGCAACAAGTCTTCTCAGATGAATTTCATTTCAAATTGGATTATGACAATGGGTGCTTATTCTTCAGACGTTACACAGGTAAATGTTTCTCCTAGGGCATTTTATTCAGCGTCACACTGGATGAATGTCTGTTCCAGCATTATGGTCTGGGAAGTTATTGGATATTAGGAAATATCCCTCCTACTCTAAATATTGAACCCCTTGAACAGTAGATGCTACAACACAGAAGCTGTGATGTTGTAGGTTCTATGCTATTCCTTCAAAGCCTTCAAGAATCAAGACAATGCTCATCTACATGTTTCTCGGAAGGTACAAACCTTTTTCAGACCCTCACAAATTTTGCCTCTTCCATGGCTTCCACGTATCCCTAAATGTCGTACATTAGTATGTATGAGATTAAGTCAGTGGGTGACAGTCGTACTGTTTGTAGAATTAATTCGGCTGAACTTTTGCATCATATAGAGCACATTTAGAATGCCATTCCTCAGCATGACATTCAGAAGCTGTATAATTTGATGCTATGATGGTTACTATTACTGCACACAGTAGCTGCACAACAATTTTGATATTTTAGAATTATTTTGTTTTTATAGCTCTTTAAATTTGATTGTATATTAAAAACAGCTATATGTAACATTCGAAATAAATTTCCTTTTTTCCTAATGATTCTTTCATTAAGTTGCAATTTTTAAAGCAGTTGTGTATTTATTAAATGAAGTCTACGCGAAAAAATTATTGAATATTTATTAAGGAAAAATGAAAGATAAGGAAGAAATTAAACCTGGTTTCCTTAACAGTCTTAAGAATGTTGACGTGTTTAACGCTGTTAAAAAATGAGTTTCTCACCTTTTTTAGTTTAGCTTAATTGAAAAATAAAATTTCCCTTGGTGATTTGCCAATTTGAAGTGAAAAAAAAAACTGTGCGTATATAATTTCATATTGATGGATCTATTTAAACAAAAAAAAAAGATTGATGATTTGATAAGCTTTTGATTATCCTTTGGGAAATTCTTTTTAGTCTAACAATATTTTTTATTTATTTTTATTTTTGAGCTATTATTTTCTTGGATAAAGTAAAATTCTTGACTTAGGTAACGTGAACTTTCGTTTAGAAAGAGCGCTATTTTTTTTATCTCCTATCATTAAAATCTAATTTTAAGATATCTAATAAAAAAAACCCCACCCTTCTGAAGGTTTTTTCTAGATATATTTCACTCTTCTGAATTGAGTTTAAAAACCATGCATCTATCTACTAAAAATATTTAATTTATTTTTGGATTTGTACAATAGAATAGTTGAAAGGTACAAACAACTTTCTGTTACAGATATATATTAATTTTATATTATAGAAATTTGTAACTGCGGAGCACAGATTAATAAATGTAAATTACTTTATGCGATAAAATCACACACAGTGAAAGTATGATACACTACAGTGGCGTAACGTACACCCCCGCAACCCTCGCATCGCGGAAAGGTGAAGGGCTCTAGGGGGCCCAAAGCCTGACTGCCGCCAAGTACCTACCCTTTGAAAAACCCTTGGGGGCCCAAAAATTAACTTTGCAGGGAGGCCCAAATGTTCTCCGTTACGCCACTGATAAACTACGAGGTAAGATGGATAAATCGGATGTTTAATTTTCATACCAGTTTACGTTTAATTTGAGCCCAATTTCATTAGGAATAAATTCATTCATTTGAGAACCTATTAATATTAATCAACAATATATTCAACAGTATTCAGTTATCTTTCATCTTTACAATAACTAAGAATTGTATTTAATACTAGTAAAACTACCTATCATACCTTAATTGAGAAAAGTATCTATTTAAAAACCATTTTCTTTTACAGTTCCATAAGCAATTGGTATATCAAACACATACATTTTCAGTGAGTGAACATTAACATCGCACTATGGTAGGGGTGGCGAACCTTTATGGATCAACGTGCCATTTTTTCTAAAAAAAATGTTTAATGGGGTATAGAAGTGGCGTCAAATAATTTTGACTTGTGATTATTGGGAAAATAATAAAACTAAATAATAAAAACTCATTATTCACAACGAAAAAATACATTTTGCACTGTATAGTAGTAAATGTTTTAGTTATACGTGTAATTTAAATTATGAGGTAATATTAGTGGGACTTTTGATGCTGAAGATTAGATGGCAAATAACTTATAATAGGAATGTAAGACGTTACTTTTAGTATAGAATGCATGCTGAATTGGAGTAATCCGTAAGACGGTTTCTAAGGGAGGCTTTTATGTTACTCTTCTTTGAAAGTAATGACTCGCAGGCATAGGTAAATGAAAATGTGGTTATAATAGCACGAGTTAGCTTCTTCAAACAGTTAAATGTGTCTGGAATTGAATCCCCTGATTTCAAACTTTAATTACTGGCATTTTTATTATATATCAATTCCAACTTCTTCCTTGTTTTAATAAATTTTTGAATAAATATTGAACAAGACTTAAAATCAATCAGTTGCATTTCAAATTCTTCAATTTCCAACCAGTCGAATTGGGACAAGTTTAGTTTATCAAATAAAATTTCATCAGGGTACATAATAAACTCGAGCATTTCCGATAATTATTTGAACTGATAACATTTTGCTGAAAATTCCTTGATTGGAGAGTATCAATTAAGGAAATACATTCTTCTACAACTTTTTCTTCGTCTGATTTCTCATGTATATCTAAATCTTTAATATTTTTTTCAATTTTGGGAAGTACTTATAGTTTTTTGTAATAATATCGTTCATGAAACGGTGCAATTTAGCGTCAAAAACGCGAATAAGATCCCTCATGAGGTTTACTTCATAGTGTGAACTTTGTTATTTTGAACTAAAATGCAAACTATTTTGATCGGTGGCGTACCCCCAAACTATTGCGTCACGTGCCATTGATGGCACGCGTGCCACTGGATCGCCATCCCTGGTCTATGGACACGGATTTCATAATTGTGAACCATGTCAAGAGACGAGAGTGACATGTGAGCTGTCACCCTCCTCTTCTAAATACCTCACCAAAGGGAAGATGTTTGAGCCTCGACAGATCTAACTAGCATCAGCGCCTCTACCCGAAATGTGTTCAGCGGCACTAGGCTCGAACTTATTACATGACGGTCACAAGTCCATTATCTAGACCGCTGGGCTAGCATGGCCACTCAAAAAACATCAGACTTCTCGTATTTAAAATAATTCAAAAGGCATGCGTTTAAAATACATTAATTATATTACATAAACATTAGTATTGAAAAACCGACGTCCATCTGGTGTAGTGGTTAAAGGCGCTGACTGCTGAGCCATAGGGCTTGGGTTCGAAACCTGGAGAAGGCATGGATGTTTGAAAATGTACATTACCTTCGTGGCATGGGGTACTCTAGCCGCAAGTCCTCTCGTGAGGTTGATGGAAGGGGGA
The DNA here is from genome assembly GCA_019973955.1 of Trichonephila inaurata madagascariensis. Taxonomy (NCBI): domain Eukaryota; kingdom Metazoa; phylum Arthropoda; class Arachnida; order Araneae; family Nephilidae; genus Trichonephila; species Trichonephila inaurata. Next base: position 86,883 of record BMAV01013498.1, on the reverse strand, counting down.
GAGAAGTGGGATGCCCCTTACCACCCCCAGGGTATTCTCCTTCAAAGTTGGGGTGGAAACGATCTAAAATAATCTGTAACCTGCATGGTTCTCCAGGCTACGGTTAATGACAGGTATGCAATCAAGCCCTTTGCCATGCTGAATTTCGTGGGCCTCAATCTGGCATGTGCCGATCAGGTGGCATTAGTAACAACATTTGAAAACCTCCCTCAATATTTTTAAGTATAGGAGAGAGAGAGAAAATTATTTATTTTAGTCATGATTATATATATATATATATAACAGTATTGTCAAGGATAAGTAATGATAGTTTTATCCTCTCTCTATATTAAAAATATTATTGCCTAAAATTCAAATTAAAGCTTTCTTGATGTAAATCCGAACTATTGTTTTAATTTTTTATAATAACTATATTCCATTTTGTATTAGTGATTTATTTGAAAAACAATTTCTTAAAACAGAGTAAAATTAAATTCTGTGAAATCAAATAAACAGTATTAAAATATCTGCGAATAAAAGAAATAAAATTTGACAGAATTTTAAATGTTGTGCTTTTTGCAGGATTAAATACCTTTCTATGTATATTTAAGATTGGAGAATAACGAAATGATGTTTGCGAGAAAAAAAGTAGAGAGCGAATAGCAACATTAGTCTTACGAAGTTCAATTACCATTAATCCTCAGAGACCAAACTCGAAATCGGTTTATTCTAGCTGAACGAATACTAAAATATTTTTACCTGGAAACTTAAGATAAGAAAATGCATAAACATGCTTCACAGGAGAAAAAATAATTTTCATGATTTTCTTAACAAAGCATTAAATTAATCCACATTAAATGAATATTTACGTATTCATGTTGAAAAATCTATTAACTTATTTTCTCTGAATCGTAACAATGTAGTGTTGATAAAAACAAAATCGATATTAATTCATAATTTACTGTCTTGAATAGCTGACAAAGAATAAGCCTAGTGTTCACACCATGCCCATTAAGCGAACAGGTAAGTAAAATTACTCTTTATCTCAAGCTGTTTTGCAAATAAGGGATCCATTAAATTCTTATGCATTATTCATTGAGAGTGTTTGCTGGATAAAATCGTCCCAATTGTTGCTTTAATTATCTAAAGTAATTATTTCGTGTTTTCTTTATACCAAAGAAGATTTTTTCTGAGTCACATAACACTTCGGTTCTTGAAATCGTGATTTCAGATTGTTTTAAGAATGAGTGATTAAGATTTAATTATGAGACTTGGAGCAAGGTTCTACATTTCCTTTTGAGATTATTTGATAAAAATTCCTTTATTTGTAAAAGGAATGCTGATTTGAGGTTTCCTTACTTGGAAATTTCGAGAATGGAATACTGGCTATGGTGTTATATTCGCTTCTTGATCGAGGCTCAAAAGTAAGAGTCCGTCACCTACAGTCCTCATGTAGCTTCTGAATACAACGTTAACCCCTTAACTTCAGATTAAATTTACGCGATTCGCTCCCGAATGTCACCGTTTTTTCACATAGGCGCACACCTATACGGTGTATTGGGGGGGGGGGTAAGGCAAAAATAAGTAAATTTTTCTCAGAAATAAACAAATCCTTCATAAACCCTGTCAAGATCATTTTATGGCACTCAAAAACCTTTGGAATATTTCTTACTGATAGCAGCTCACATAAAGGAATCGTATTTTGGAAATACGTATATATACGATCACCCCGGTTGAGTGAGACGGATGTATACGCCGGTCCTAGTCAAGGGGTTAATAAACAATTAATCAATGTACAAAATACATAAAAGGAACATTGAAAGAGATAGTAAGACCGAATATTCTAATTATTACTGATAAAGAATAGTTATTATTCTGTTTTTATTTAAACATATTCTGTAAATATAATTTCTCTTTAGCCAGCATTTTTAAAGAAGAAATGAGAAATATAATCTCTTGGAATTAAAACTACAATTATTTTTAATTAGAACAATTACTTTTAAAGTTATTGCTTTTAATGAGTCAATTTGAGAAATCTAATTTGAAGTTGTTATAAAGAAAAAAGAGCAGGGGCTTATCATCATTAAAGAATAATATAAAATAAAATATAAAGTTATTCGAATCGTTATTATCCTCATCAATACGATGTTGTTTGCATATAACGTTAAAATAGTCATTTTTTTTCAAATGTATTTATCTGCTTAACTCTCTCTTATACGGTATTTGTTATTAAATCTATTGTATTAGTTAAAAGCGTTTTTTTTTCAACTACCTGCGAACAGTTTTAAAAAAGAAAAATATATAATATTTGTGAATAACATGTTAAAAATCTCTTAATCTTATGTTTTTATAAAACTGGTAATTACAAGCTATTTTTATTTAAATTTCGTGACAAACTTGTTGAAGAAGTTGAAAGGATTAGTCTTCAGCTTATTCTATTGCAATTAAAAAAAATGATCCATTTGGCATTATTAGTCATTAAGGATTGTAATGAGAATATTATATTTTTTGGTTTCGAATTGCAGAAAAAAACCCAGAAGGATTATATATATATATAAAAGAAATATTGATTCTAAAGGAAATAAAATCAACAAACACATCATAAGATGACACAAAATTTTATATTAGATTTTTCATTGTATGAAAATAAAACTTTAATTTATGTTTTTTAAAATTCTTTCTGTGTGCATTTGTCCTTAATAACAAATGTACAATTTCAAATAAAATGTGGCAAAGGAAATATTACACTATCTTGGTAAAACATTTTGACATCGATACTGTTTTAAGACTACTACAGCTTGAATAGTAAGGTCATGACTAGCAATGTGCGGATAAGTTATGGTTTAAAGTTTTAACCACAGATCCAACAACGAGGGCAACACATGGGCCAGCTCATGATTCTCCTAACTTCCACACCACGTCAACGGGAGATCTTTGAACCTTTACGGATCTAAAGTGCATCAGCTTCTCTACACTTTGGGTCCTTATTGGCATCGAGATCTGAATTATTAATTTGACTGCAACAACGCCCATCACGACCATGACCAATGGTTGCCGCGGCTGCATGACTCATATTAAAATGTAGAGAAAGCAATACATATATACACAATACTGGAAATTAAAATTGCTACCAAGGAAGAAATGCAGATAACAAAATGATATTTATTGGACAAGTATATTATACTAGAAATAACAAGTGATTAAATTTTTAAGAAATTTGGGTGCATAGATCCTGAGAAATTAGTACCAAAAACAAGCATCTCTGGCAGTAATAACAGTACTTATGCGTCTGGATATTGAGTCAAACACAGATTAGATGTTATGTACAGGTACAGATGACCATGCAGCTTCATCACGGTACCACAGCTCATCAACTGTAGTGACTGGCGTATGGTGATGAGCCAGTCGCTTGGAAACCATAGACCAGAAGTTTTCTATTGGAGAAAATTCTGGTGAACGTGCAGGCCAGGGCCATAGTCGAAAATTTTCCGTATCAAGGGAAGTCCGTACAATACTGGAAACATGCGGTCGTGCATTATCCTGCTTAAGCGTAGAGTTTCGCAGGACTCGAATAAAGGGTAGAACCACGGGTCGTATCCCAATTGCAGTGAAAATTTGCAAAAATGTTCTCTGTAGATGTATACATAAACGCTAGTGAATGTTTTTTTATTGAAGAAAAGGGAAAATTGCAAAAAAAAGAGAAAATAAACATTTTAGTTAGTTTTAAGGAAAGGAACTTAAGATTTCAACATAAATAATTTTTTAACTTTTTTAAACAGAAATATGAAATAAACATCACAAAATTTTATTTTTATGTATGCAATGAGTATTATGAGAGAATATTGAACCTGAATCTGGTTGTTCATGGAGCATTTTGAAATGTATTAATTATTCGGTTGAGTTAAAATTTAAAATTTGAATATATCTCAGAGACCATTAAGGTATCCGACTACGTTCGGAACCGTGATTTTAAAAAAGCGCATTAATGGATAATTTTCATGATATTTTGTGTCACTCAGATTAGAATACATGCATAAAAATGTTTTAAGGACATTTTGACAAAAAATATTATTTAAATACAATATTTTAGCAAAAAATTAACTTAGAGTAATCTGTTTTCAAAATGTTCTCCTTTTGTAAAAAATGCTTCTGTTATAATAATATTTTGCCTGTATATAAATCAGACCTCTCTACAGAGGCACAACCAGAATTTTTGAAAAATTCGCATTATTTTCAGAGTTACCATCAATTGAAATAATTATGGGCGTTTTTTCCTTAAATTCTCTCCCCTCTGTTGTCGTAAAACATGGATAAACCCCCTTCTAAGTTACATATTTCAAAAATTCTAATTGAGCCTCTGTAGAGAAGTCTGAGATATATACAGGCAATACATTATTATAATAGAAGGAGAATATTTTAAAAATGGGTCATTCTATGTTCATTTTTTTCAAAATATTGTACTTAAATAATTTTTTATTGTAATACTATTCTTAAAACCATTTTATATACATTTTCAAATCTAAGTGACACTAAATATCATAAATATTATCCCTTTATGCGCTTTTTTAAAATCACGGTTCCAAACATAGTCGGATACCTTAAAGATATTTTCACTAAATTTTCTACATTAAGGTATCCGACTACTTGCGACAACTTTTTTTTAAAATAATGGATATATGGAGATTTTTTTTTGTGGTTTTTAGATTTATTTAGTACATTTTAAGAAAAAAAGACTAAAATTAAGAATTGAAAAGTAAATTATAACTACTAAAATGGGAAAAAATGGGTAAAAATTGACAAAATATTGCATAAACGGGGCCCGCTCTGTACAAATAATAAATGAACAAATTCTCAATTTTTCAATTTTGATGTATTACTGTGCTTTTTCTTTTTGAAGTGACCTTCAGGATAAGAGATATTTTAATTTTTACAAAAACTAGACAGCTTTATCTTAGCTGTTATATGAAATGACTTAAAAAACAGTGTTTGTATTCACATAAAGAACTGTAAATTTTGTAATAAAACAGTGATTGATAAATCTGAAGATTAAAATGCTCCTGCTGTTATTCAGAACATACACACAAAATTTCAGCAAATAATTTTCAAAACTTTTTGAGCAATCACTGTCCCCGTTTGAGTTTTTCGGAAAAAGCACATTTCGAGTAAAACGCATTTTAAAGTTTGACATCTTATGTAAAGTTATGTGGCATCTGCTTTTAATAAAACACCTGTGGTTTTTGTTCCAGAGAATGGAAAATAAAAATCTTGGTATTTTTATGAAGCTTCTAAGAAGGCCTATAAAATAAAAGCATAAAAACAATTTGTCCATTTTTTAAAAAAATCATGATTTTAGGGTAGTCGGATACCTTAATATCTGTTAACACGTAACACATTTTATGAAAATTTGAAAAACTTTCATTGGTAATTAAAAAATCTATTTTGGAAGTCCACTATACCCTTAAGGTATAGGACTACGTTCGGAACCGTGATTTTGCAAAAGCGTATAAATGGATAATATTTATGATATTTAGTGTCACTTAGATGGGAAAATGTATATAAAATTCCTTTAAGAATAGTATTACAATAAAAAATTATTTAAGAGTACAATATTTTGACAAAAAATGAACATATAGAATGACCCATTTTCAAAATATTCTCCTTTTGTGAAAAATGCTTCTATTATAATAATATTTTGCCTGTATATAGCTTAGACCTCTGTACAGAGGCTCAACTAGAATTTTTGAAACATATAAATTAGAAGTGTGTTTATGCATGTTTTACGACAACAGAGGGGAGAAATTTTAAGAAAAAAACGCCGATAATTATTTCAATTTGTTGTAACTCTGAAAATAATGTGAATTTTACAAAAATCATAGATCAGACTCTCTGGAAAAGTGATTACTTAATATAAGCACAAAATATTATTATTTTAGAAGCATTTTTTATAAAAAGAAAACATTTTGAAAAAAGGTTCTTATAAGTTAATATTTTGCCAAAATATTGTATTTAAATAATTTGTTTCGTCAAAATGTTCTTAAAACAATTTTATGCATGTATTCTAATCTGACACTAAATATCCTGAAAATTATTCATTTATGCGCTTTTTTAAAATCACGGTTCCGAACGTAGTCGGATACTTAAAGCAATATTGGATGTAATAAAAAGGTGTCACACTTCTTGTTCTGTAACTTATCACACACAGATCCCCAAGCGTTTGACCCTCGTATTCAACAAGTTATTTTCAGAAAATTCACCGTTAGCGAATCATTTTTAACTAAAGCTTACTTCATGCAGTTCACGAACTATTTTTCCTTCTTTTACTCAGCGTAAGTGATACACCTCAGAGACATAACAAATAGATCATTTTCCGTGCAACTAGGCCGTTTAGTATTCCTAGAGTACTTCCAAGCATGGTCCCCTTTAACCGGAATTCCTTATCTAGGAAATGGAATTATTTGGGAAGTGAGTCTCTTTAGTGTTTTAAGACGTGCTCAGAAGTTAAAGCTCCCTTGAGCTTAATGCAAGATAACTAATGTGGTAAGTTTACGTCGGAAGATTGTTGTGAGATTTAACGCATTTTTTGTTGAAAAAAAAGAGATATTATTTAATGAGTGTCATTTGATCATTGTTATAAGCTGGGAAGTAAACTATTTTTAGTTGTTGCTGTTAAAATAAGTTAAGCAGTTCTTAATCTTCGTAGTAAGCTGAAAATATAGGATATGTCTCAGAAGGAGATTAATGATATGATAATGGATGGATTAGTAAATAATCTGGAAGCTTAAATTTATTATTATTATTTTGCAATAAATGATATACAATGACATTCTTAAGATTTCCGTGCCATTTAAAAATTATTAATGTGAAGGAATTTATATATAAAAGGGGGATTAAATCGGAGATAGAGAGAAAACATAAAAAGCACATCGAAACATGTTTGGGCATATTTAAGCCTAATAGGGGATTAAAAGTCATCATGGAATTGATATTTGCAGAGTGAGGTGTGATCTGTAAATTATAACAAGGGCTTACCACCATTCTAAATTGCTACCGTGATATAAATAACAATATAGTTGAACTAAAGACTTAATTTTGTAAAAATGATACTATTAAGATTAAATATCTCATAATAATAACTTGGGGGGGGGGGAGTACCTCCTGTCCGCCTGACGGTGGACCAACCCCCATTGTTCAGATTATACATCAATTCATTATTGATCAAATTGTAAAACTGTAATTTATATGCATTATGCAGCTCTATTTTTTTCAATATATTGTAAGTAGGAAAAAATAAATTACAAGCCTTCATCTCTGCATTTTAATTTGTAATTCAATTTAGTGCCTTTTCATAAACAATATTTCTAATCACTTTTCCCCCTAAATTGTACTGGATTTTTATTCATAACTGGCTGTCAAATTTGCAATACATTGTCACTTTTGACTAGTTTTGCACGTTCATGCAAATGCCCACCATCATCATAAATGTAAATTTGCCCATACGTAGTCGTAAAGTAAAAAATTAGATAAGCGTATTAAAATATTTGGTATATTTTAAGTTAAATTAAATTAAAAAAATTTTTTTTTAAAGTAGTTAAGTAGTTTAAAGTTTTTTAATACTTTCTCAAACTATCCAACTGAATACACACACATGCACACATACTACTCACGTGTTTATCGGTACATCATGAATGCTGTAAAATTCTTGAGCTTAAACAAAGGTTTTAAAAGTGACTTGCATATGGGGAAATAATTGTTGGGTTCTTTTTTTTCGCCAAAAACAACATGGGAGGGGATAATTTTAATGTGTATTTCTATTACTTATTCGAACGAGAAAAAAGATTTAATCGATGTTTATAACGACAGTAAAAAATACAAATTGTTTTGGGACTCCATCGCATATGTGCAAATAACTTGAAGAACACTGTTCTATCACTGAAGAAGGCTATTGTGCATGCACGGAACAATTTATGTAAATTTACACTATAAAGCTTTTCTAACAGTCCAGATAGAGAAATATTTTTGTCATCCGTAAAAATGGTGGTCAAGTAAATTATTAATTTTTGTAGAGACATTTTTTCTTTTTTTTTTTCATTATTTTTATTTTTGTTTTTGTGCAAGATCACACATTTTTATTTAATTTTTTTATTACTAGTTATTAAAATTTGCTTTATTGTTGCAAACGTTGCGTTTAAGTTTGAAATTTTTCGAATCGACACAAATACTCATTGCATATAACAAAATGGTTTCCGAACAATTTTCAAGGAAAATCTAAGTGGACTTATAAATATATGAAGCAGTGCATATAAATGCTCGTTGAAAGAAAGAGAAATGTTAATTTGTTAATTTTACAATGCATTCAAAAAGTATTTTCTTAGATTTCGAAATGAAAAAAGAAAGATAAAAGATTATTGCATTACAAAATCCTAGAAAAGGATTTAAAACAAAAAGAAAAGCCAGCAAATTGAATCGGAATGATTGCATTTATTCTTACTCTGACTGGGATTTTATTCTATTTTTTTTAAAGTTATAGAGAGTTTAGTCGGAAGTTTAGTCCTTCTCTTGTGTAAGAAAAAAAAATAAAACGAGACAACAACAGAAAAGGACAACGATATATGTCTCGTATTTCTTTAGAACTTATTCGTTTCTCTTTCTGTAGTCTAGAAAAACTCCAAACACTAGAGAATCGAAATGTTTTTGGAGGTTATACCATTTTGAAGACTTACCAGATTCCAAACTATTGAATATGATCTTGTAGTTTATTGAGTTTCTGCAAGCTCAAATCCTTCTGAAAAGAAATTTTGAAAATCTCGTATTTCTAAAGCTATTTATTGCGTTTAACTTTTAAATAAACTGAATGTAATAACACGGCACATCGATACAATATAAGGAATTAAATAACTGAATATATAGAAAAATATGTTTTAAACACGGGACACACACACACAGAAATATGAAAAATACTTTGTATATATTTAATACTGTGTTATACTCTTTGTTTAATTATAGCTTTTGATCAGTTAGAAAAAATATACTAAGGACATAACAAATATAATTTTATGTAGGTATAAATGAAAATAATTTTAGTAATTTAATTAATAATTAAACTGTATTTTATTTGTTTCTTTCAGATTGTGTCTTGTATGGAATACGCGCCACATTTAATGGGTGTCAGCACGGGATATGTATCCAGATACATGGATATGTATCCAGACGACAGCACGGCATATGTATCTACCAGAAAGCGTTGAAGATATCGCAATACACATTCGTTCGAACTTTTGCAGCATGCGCAAAGTGTCCTGTGTGTGTTCTCATATCGTCCAGGATCATAATTTATTAATTGGACGAGGAGAAAGAGATATAATTGTGTTGGAATGAAAAAAGTCTTATTCTTCAATAAATTACACTTCTATTTTAGAGTGACATTTATCGCGTACTACTCCGGTGTCAATGCGATCGTAGTTGTGGAATAACACACTATTCGACTGTATGGCTTCTGATATGTGGTGCTGTTACTTACGTTATATCGTAGGCTCTTATTCGTACTGAAGAAGCTATGATGATCCAACTCTATGTACATAATGTGCTGCGGCAGGTAGTATTACCCTCCTTCCAAGGCGTAATTAGTGACATTTACAAGCTCTGTAATGCCCTACTGCAGTGTTTCCCAAACGTTTAACATATGTGTACCCCTTCTATAATTTTCGTAACTCTGAGTACCCCTCGTGGAAAAAAATGGATGGTTTCATGCTTTCCTTTGTTAGATTTTCAAACAAATGACGAAAAATGGAATAGGCGCATTTTCATCTCCAGTTCATGAAAATCCAAATTTCAAACATTCTTTGTCGAACTTGAGAGTTTTCCTTGCTTTTTTCTTAACTCGCTGTCAGTCGCACCAGTGCAAAAAGCACAGCTGCAGCTTTTTGCAGTACATGGCTTTTGAATGTTTTTTAATGCTTAGGTCTCCAATCAGTCCAAATTTATAATCAAGTACTGTGGAGTTCTAAAAGATTGTTATTTTGAAAATCATGTGTTTTGAATAATAAAAAACCTTATATTTTCAAAAATATTTTTAATCCATAATCTAGACCCTAAAATAGGTAAGTTTTAAGGAACGTCACTCTAATCAAAGAAGGATGAGAGATATGGTAATTTCAAATTGCGGGCCTTTTTCGTACATTGCGACCAACCGAAGTCACAAAAAGCATGTAACTGACGAAGGGTTAACAAATTCTTTAAGAATTGAAGTTGATTCGACGTTGATTTCATTATTTCTTGTTAGTGGATTGTTAGTATAATCATTACTTTCTTTCAGTGTAGTAGTTCCAGCGATCTATAACCCATGTTAGGGATAAAAATTATATCTTATAAAAATAACCAAAATCAGTGGAACTTACTGAAGCACACAACAAAAATTTCCCATATGAAAAATCGCACAAAAGCTAAAAATACACAGGTTCCTGGAGAAGTCACTAACTATTAACGAAGGAAGTTGTCTCTGTAACGAAGTGTGGTATATTCTCCCCATTTCACACCGGACCATCTCACGCTTCACAAGACTGTCTTGACTGGACTCTTGAGAAAGTAGAACTAGGCACAACTAAGCACAATGCAGTACATATCTCCACCAAACTCCGGAGCAATGCGTAACCCCCCAAACTCTTCCCGCCCCCTGGGGATATGCGTACCACACTTTGGAAAACACTGCCATTGCAAGATGTTTAGGTGCTTCCCTGGCCACCGTATAATGGGCTATACGTGAGATTTTTTTCCTTTATAACTAATTTGAGGTTCTCTTAACGTTGTTGTAGACTTTTTAAATGTCCCCTTCTTACAGAATAAACATGATATGTATATGTGTTGTGGTGTATAAAGTGAGACACGTGAAGTCTAGTTAGAGAGACAGCAATTTTAAGATCAAACTATATCGCTTATCGATTGCTTATCGTGATAGTGAACTACTGTAAGGAAGTTTGATAAGGATTCGGTCGGGGTTTCGAATTCAATCAAGGTAATCATCATGAGATTTTGTAACCTCCGATTTTGGGGAAAAATATCTGTAGCCTGCATTTCATTCTTAATATTCAGATAAGGAAAAGTTTATCTAATAAGAATTGACTATTCGTGTTGAACCTCTCCTCATACTCTTAGGTAGTTGATTAAATAAATAATTAGTTGCTTATTTGTATTTGTGGTTTTTATTTTTGTTCTGTGTAATGGCTTTTATACTTAAATGAGGGGCTCGAATTAAAACCTTACGGGTAGGGAACATTCAAAGTTAGTTAATCAAACTGTGGGAGTGTACCGTTGCAACCGGTGTTCCCTGATCTTTCACTCATCACGCACATTAGAGTCATGATTGGTCATAGTTTACGTGAGCTCGGTGAATTGTAGCAAATGGTTCAGAGTGGATGCTCGTCAATCCCTCAGGTGCACTCTCACTGACTGTTCCACGACATAGTTCCTCCTGTTTTGTCTTTCATGATGAACCTACAACTTACTGATTACCTGATTTTGCCTATACCTATATTTTTGTATAGAGCTGAAGTTTATATTCACTTATTATTTTTGATACTGTTTTTCTATTTTTGCTAATTTATATATATATATACTTCTCTTTCTAAGCCCGCATTCGGGGTTCGGCATTTTTACTACCACATAGTGTATTTCTTAAATCTTTAAAAGATATTTGAATTATAAAATTAAAAATAAAAAAAAAATATTCAAAGGAAAAACGAGATATTGAATTAATAAGGATTTTATTATGAAGTAAAATAAACATAATTTTGTTTGTTGAATTTAAATTGAATAAGAATGATGGAAGCTTTGCTTCGTACTCAAAAGCGTTGTGAGACTGTTTAAATTATTTTTCTTACAACTGAAAGTAAATTTCGGTTTTTTTTTTTTTTTACAGCGAAAACGTATGCTACTTAATATTTATTAATAAAATGAAAGTTAATGGAAAAGTTATTTTCGATAGCTTGAAAAAATTAGTAATTCCAACTATTTATAAAAAAACCCAAAATATAATGATGAAATATACACACTTTTGTTTTTAGAGAAATGTACTGTTTTTACATGATCTTTCAAAGCTCATATACAAATATTTTTCACACACACTCACAAAAAAATTAATTCTATTTGATGATCTGCATCATATATTCAGTTAATTCCTTAAGGAACATTGATTTCCATTGGTATAAAATTGTATGGTGAATACTTGTGACAAATTTTAGTTCAAGAGAATGCATAATCCTTTTTAAAAGGAATAAAAATAATACAAATAAATTACAAGATATAACTTATTTTAGTCTATTTTCACTTCTTATCACAAAGCCATATAGGTAGTATTCATGCCAGAAATACACCATGATGAAAGATAGCATCACTCTTTGCCAAAGAGCTCCTGGGCTAATCACTAGCTTGCTTTATGATATAAAGCGCCATTGCAATCTGTACATTTACTCTCCTAATGCTCACTTCCAGTGTTCTCAATAGCCAGCGTTATATTGGTAAGTTATTATGGTATATCTGATCTACTGGTCATTCCTTAAGTCTGTTACCAACAAGGAAATGCTTTATCAAACGAAGTAGGAAATTTCTTACTTTCATGTTGTCTATTTATTCTTTTGTCTATCTGTGCTGATCGAAAGAGCTTAGTGTTTTATATTACAATGATTATATAACTACAGAAAGTAAGCCATTCGCATGCAAATCATTTGAATTTGAACGCACTGACCGACAAGCATAAAAGCATTTCAAACTCGTTGGCGACGGAAATCATAATTATGAACTTTGGTTAAGTGACGAATACGACACCTGAACTGGCGCCCTACTCTCTTTACATTACTTAGAGCTTCAACAGATTTAACTATAACAAACTATTGACAGATTTAACTATAACAAATTAATGACAAATTTTAACTATAGCACATTAATGACAAATTTAACTATAACAAATTAATGACAAATTTAACTATAACAAATTAATGACAAATTTATCTATAACAAACTAACGAATTAAAGACAAATTTAACTATAACAAATTAATGACAAATTTAACTATAACAAATTACTGAGAAATTTATCTATAACAAACTAATATAACAAATTTAACTATAACAAATTAATGACAAATTTAACTATAACAAATTAATAACAAATTTAACTATAACAAATTAATAACAAATTTAACTATAACAAATTAATGACAAATTTAACTGTAACAAGTTAATGACAAATTTAACTAACAAATTAATGACAAATTTAACTATAACAAATTAATGACAAATTTAACTATAACAAATTAATAACAAATTTTACTGTAACAAATTAATGACAAATTTAACTATAACAAATTAATGACAAATTTAACTGTAACAAATTAATGACAAATTTAACTATAACAAATTAAAGACAGGTTTAACCATAATCTCGCTCAACTACTTCTCTCTTTAAGTATTCATCTGGGAAAGAGATTATTTGTGTTTCATACCGTCATAGCTTCATGAAACTGACATATTAGAATATCATGATACTGATGACTGAAAAATAGAAAATATAAAAAAAATAGGAAATCAGGAAAACACTGGAAACAGGAATATAAAATGCAATACAATTTTTAATAAGATTTATGTGGAAAGTTCTCGAAGTTTCTTACCATTTATGATGCTGAATTTCTGCGAAGCAAGTTATTTTTGAAAGTTAAAAATGTGAACTGCTTTGATATATGCTCTTAATGTTTTTTTAAAGTTTTAAACTGGGATATAAAATGAAATACAACTTTTAATAAGATTTGTATGGAAAGTTTTTGAAGTTTCTCCCCATTTATAATGTTGAATTTCTGCGAAACAAGTTATTTATGTAAATAAAATTTAAACTACTTTTTGATATATGCTCTTAAGGTTTTTTTCTTAAGTTATATTTCTCCCTATTCAATAATCAAAATTATGAACAGTTTATATTCTATACTTTCTTTTCTAGCTCTATTCTACTTATCTATTTTATCAGATGTTATATGCTAGTTTATAATTATCGTATCCAGCATGAATTAATTGTTTAATTTTTCACTGCTTTAAGATTCAATGGAAGTCAAAGATATTCGAATATTTTTTTAATAAAAAAGGGCATAAATGTTTAGATCCTATTTTTAAACATTCTATGCAGAAATGTTTAAAATAGTTGATAATGTAAGTCTTGGAATTGCCTAGTA
>BMAV01013498.1:9265-39775 GCA_019973955.1 Trichonephila inaurata madagascariensis | reverse complement strand
AATCAAGCAAGATGCATAAATTAATCAAGCAAGATGCATAAATTAATGCATAAATTAATAAATTAGGTATATTTTAATACATTTAACAGGATATTGCTCTGCTAAAAATGAAGTGGTTGCGGTAGCCTAATGGTCAAGGTAACGGACTCAAGAGTTCGAGCCTAGTACCCCTGAAGACCCACCGTGTAAGGGAGCGATACACGTTAAATCAGACGAGAGCTCAAGTGTCCTCCCGTTGGTGTTGTGGGGAAGTTAGGAGAGAAAAGTGCCAGCCTAGGTGTCGTCCTCTTTACTTGACTGGGGTTCAAAATTACGAGGTGAGGGTTTACTAACGTCGTACTATAAAGCTATGCGAGGTCTACTGGTGACCTACCTCGTAATTTTTAACCATTGCCAAGGGACGAGGAGGACACCTGAGCCGGCACCACCTTACCAAACTTCCACAACACGCCAATAGGAGGCTTTGAGCCTTGACAGATTTAACGTGTTTCGGCCCCATCTATATAGCGGATCTTTGGAAGCACTGACCTTGAACTCATGACATATTCCCCATAAGTCCGTAATCTTGACCACTGAACTACCTCGGTCTTTGAAAAGTGTGATATTGAAGAAACTTTTGTTTCGTTTGATACATAAATAAAATAACTTACCAAGACATTTTGCATGATAGGGAAATTTATCTTTCTGATATAACCATTTATTTTTACATAAAATGTACAGTTTCAAAATGTACTGTCATATTTACAATTGGTTTTTAGCTCCTTTTCCCAAAGTTTTAAAACAGGAAATGTATTAAATTTTTGAAATATTTTTTTGATGTCTTGTAGTAGCTGAGAAAGGAAAACAAAAGCAAGAAATGGTATTATCGAAAAATAAAATTGCTATATATTTCTGTTTATTTTTCAAAGTTATGAAAATCCAATGTTTATTGTTGAGAATTTGAATTTTATCTGCTGAAGTTGAATTTTTCATTACGACATTAATGTACGTGGAACTGCAATACAAATAATTCAATACATTTTAAACAAGGAATTAAAAGCTATTCATGTCTATCTAGTATATTTGTTCTAAGCAAAACTATCTTGAATTTAAATTGATATAATGACTATAAATATAATACGATTTTATACAACTAAGTTTTTTAATAATACATTTGTGATTCCAATAAACAAGGATTATGGATTAAAAGACTTCACATAGGCAAGGCTTCTTTAAAACATTGGTTTATTCGAATGTCTTCTTTGTTATTGCTTGTTACTCTATCACGTTAATACCATTTAATACAAATAACAATTGTTTATTAAAATAAAAGAGCCTTAAATTGTTTTGAAATTAACTTCATTTAATAACTAATTCATTTCATTTAATTAATTAACATTCATTTAATAACTGAATAAAAACTAAAACTCTCTTTTTGAATAGGGGATTGTAAAAAGTAATTTTTCACAAAATTGATTATAACGATAGATACCGTAAAACATGAAGTATACCTGTTGACTCAAAAATAATGTGACTAATTTCAGAGAATAAATTTTATTGAATTAAGTTGTTTACATGAAATTTTTATTGTGGTTTTCTTTAGCATTGTACACTTTAGGCCAAGACAAAAGACCTATTTTGGGGTATTTTTCCAGCTTCCTCTTTGATTGCTTTTTGAAGCCCTTAAAGTGTTCATACTTTACTTCTACTTACTTGTTTTTCTAAGTATCCCCATAAAAACAATCGCAAGGAACACAGTCAGAAGATTGTGGAAGCCATTTCTCAGGAGGAAGAAATTTTTTATTTTTCAGCCATTTTATAGTTGATTTTACAGTATGACTCGGTACAGAATTTTGATGAAAAACAAATTTTCCTTGAGGGGAAAGACGT
This sequence comes from Trichonephila inaurata madagascariensis, assembly GCA_019973955.1. Taxonomy (NCBI): domain Eukaryota; kingdom Metazoa; phylum Arthropoda; class Arachnida; order Araneae; family Nephilidae; genus Trichonephila; species Trichonephila inaurata. The sequence goes on along the minus strand of BMAV01013498.1, from coordinate 37,906 downwards.
TTACTTTCTTTGATCATGTGCTTCAAAACTTTATTCTGTCAGTATTTAGCATCAATTTTAGCCTTTCGTTCTACAAAAAAAAAAAAAAAAAAAAGTTTTGTTAAGCCTATTTTCATCCATAGCATAACACCTGACGGCAAACTTGCCTTTTGCAAAACAGCTACGTCCTTGCGACGCTTTTCATGCGAAATATATTGCATCTTCGTTTTGCCAGCTGTGAATGACAGATGAAACAGTGTTTAGTCAGAAGTTATCCATGTTTCTTATCTACCTTTCCGTGACATATAAATGCAGGGACCAAGAACGTTTTCTTCGTCTTCCTACGGTATTTGCAGATATTTGATGATATGATGGCTTATCCACTTTTTATAGTTACTTTTCTTTATTTGATGAAAAAGTGTCGATTAGGATACCTGTCTTTTTTTGAGGCAGAGGAGTTTCTACAGCGATAAGCGCTTTCATTTTTTTCCTGGAGCTTTAGATTGCCACCCAAATTTTTTTTCTTTTTGAAGTTTAGATAGTAATCCATTAGAAAAATATCTTTTCTGGTTTTTAGATGCTTTACTTATAACAGAATTTGAGCAACCATACTTCTAAAGCTTTAAAATTTCGTTTCGTGTTTGAGGATCTAATTTTGAAACCATAATTTACTACCACTAATAAAAATAGTTAGATTGATAATTTGAACGTTTCATTTTTAGAATATTACTGACAGTAAATTGATTAAATTTTACCATAAATAGTTAGATGATTTTAAAATTGGTCACACTAACTTTAAATCAACTTGTAAAACTTGAATTTTTAACTTACATATTTTGCTGTTTATTGAAATAAAGTTTTCAACAAAAAAAGTAAATAAATTTTAAATATGTCCGCCATAAAATTATTATTAGCATAATTTTCTTTTTGAAATTCATAGTATTGATGTATTTATTTTTTCAAAAGAACGTAATTAGGTTCCATTATTTGTTTTTTTATAAAACAATGAGAGTCTATTTTCTCTCGCTTACAATAACTCACTTTTTATTTGTTTGACGCTTGACAAAAATGAAGTGAATTATTTCGCAGTAGGAAAGAAGGAAAAATAAATAAATAAGTAAAAAAAAAACTCTTGCTTTTTTTAATGAAAAGAAAACAAAATTCAAGTTTTATTTTCAGCTGCTTATAGCGTTACTTACCAAAGCATTTGTCTGCTGGATATTCGAGAAAATACATGGAAAAAACTTACTTCACTTTAATTTAGAAACTCGTTAAGGAAGTATGCAGTGCTTCCGTGGTATTCAGGAAAGAGCCTTTTAGTCTTAACTCTGGTCATTTATATGAAAAGAAATGCACTTACTTTGCTTTTTTGACTCATGACTTACGTTATTGTTTGGAATACTAGACCGGCCTCCAGTGACGAAAGTTGGCTAATTGGGCATTACTTTCCACCGTGTTATTTCTAACAATCCAGTGGCTAGTTATTTTTATGTAGTTAAGAGTTCCCTTGACATTCCCTCTTTAATTAAATTAATGAGTTTACGAAGGACGAGTTCAATTTAAACGAAATGAAAATTATAACATAATTAAAGAGGATTGATTTTGAAATGCTTTGAAAATTTTATTAATTTGGTGGTTACCAATTATATAAAATTAATTAAAAAATGTGTGGATACAAAATCTATATAAATTAATATTACATTAATTTGACGTTTTTCAAGTTCTTTGTTAATAAACCAACACACAGCGTAATTGTATACTAAGTAATATAGAAATTTATTTTACAGTTAATTGTGAAGTACATAAATGTACACCAAGATTACAAAAGTAACAAATACATTCAATCTTAAGGAAAAACTATGACTATTAAGCCACTATAATTTAATTCGTAATAAAATACACTGCCACGTAAAATAACTGCGATTAATATTACATATTTTAAAATTGTTTAAAATATGGGAAAATTCATTTTAACGCAACAGAATATTTAAAATAATGCAACATGGCAGTTTTATATTGACTCTGTTTCTATTCACAGCAGTAAATCATTTAAAAAATCGAAGAAACTATTTTATAAAAAATTAAAATACCTTTTATTTTTTAAAATTAATCGCTTTGCTGGTTTGCCCCTCACTGTATGTGCATCATTTCCTGGACTCACTTTAGCCCACACAGCTTCCGGGCTAGATGAATTTGTGCGTTTCATTAATATTTCCCCGTATTTTTGTTTTGTATTAATTCATAGACTTAAGAAAATCTGGCAAAAAGTTAATTAAAAATTGATCTAAATTTGACCGTAAGGTCGAAATTGGTTACAAAATGAAGAGGTTCTACGGCTAATTAAAATATCTGGATCTCTCTTTATTCATAAAAAGTATTCATTGAATAATATTTACTACGCTTTTAACCCTTTATTTACCGCATTATGATTTACTGCAGGTTTTTTCATGCAATATTTTTTTTTTAAATCATTGCATTGAAAATCAAGGGATATACATAAACAAAATACTCAACTTTTGCGAAATTTAATTAATTAGTTAAAGATATTCAACTGTAAAATTAATAATACACACTGTTCACTTAAAATAACAGTCAAATCGTTTTCTAAACAAAAAAATAAGGCATTTACCTTTTGACATTAACTATTTTTTCGCAGTCCACTGAAAACGCCATCAGCTGAAATGCACAATTTCAGATATAAAACTATTCGCCTTCCCCGCTAAAATACTCCTCATAGAACCCGTGCTGCCATATATCTTGGAAGAGGGAATTTTGAAGAATATTCCTGCTAAACATCGTCAGAGTGTTCGTAAAAATGTTTATTCTATGTAATTTTAAAGTGAGTGGCACTTATAAGTACCGTCGGTCGATAAAGGGTTAAAACAGCTTATAGACAGTAATGAGGCAATTAAGTTAAATTAAAAATAGAGATGAATCAATTCATATTGTAGCAACTTCTCGAATTGTGTACATAAAAAAATTGTTACTCTGGATAAATGCTATGAATACTAACTTAAATTTTTTAAAAATTGCTATTTTAAATGACTTTTTTAAGAATTTAATACTATTAAAATATTAAAATTACTCTATTTTAAAAATTACTATTTAAAAAATTACTATTTTGAAGAAATATACCATGCGTAAAATGATTAACGACGTCTAACATTAGAATGTTTCCATGTTTGTATTAGCTTCTTTTCTGAAATATAACGAAATACAGGCTCCATGTTTCATAATTAGAAATATAACTGATGAATTTTCCCTATACCGCATATGTTTATTTTATTTCCCCTTTCCGCATCTTCCAATTAAATAAAGAAATTTATTTATGCATGAGATTGTACGTATGAGTGTGTGTGCCAAGTACACATATCTCCAAGACCTTTTCATAAATAGCGACTACACAACCACAGAAATATATTTTCCTTTGCCTGAGATTTCCCATGACGCAAACCCTGATATTAAAGATTCAGAATAGGCAATCAGCACTTATTAATAAACCATTTCGTCTTCTCTTGATGCTGATGAACAGATAATTACTTGAAACGTGTATCTTTTCAGACAAGCATTTTGAAGAGAAATCCTTTCTGGTTGATCAATAAACCACACTGAAGCGATTTAAGAGCGGAGAAGAGCAATTCATCAGATATTTCTGAAAAGATAAGTTAGCTTCAAGGGGGTATTTATGCATCCAAATTAATCATTTGAAGTGCTGAGGAAGAGAAAAATTTGTCTAAGCTACTTAAATAACAGATAACGCTATATATACATTAAAGTGCTTATAAGATTGAAATAAACTAATTTAGTTAACTTATACAAAAGCCGACTTATAAATCATTATGCATGGTTAATGTACTTCAGTCTGACAAAACAAGAAGATTATTCACAAATGAAAGGATTTAAGCGTTGTGCGTAAAATGTGATTCATTTGTGAAAATAGCAGTGCATTATCATGCAGGTAATTTGGTTTGCTCACAAAAGTTAGCAAGTAACACGTACATACAAGCATAGAATTTACGTAAACAGGAATACTGTAACTAAACAAGTAGTCTTAACATAACTATTGGACTTTCAGAAAGATTCTAAGGCACATTTACTATTAAGTGTATATACCTTATTTTGTGAAAAGCTCTTTCTGTACAATACTATACTCTTTAACTTAAGGTATACGACTAGGTTCGGACGTGGTTTTGAAAAAACGTATAAATGAATATATATATATATATATATTTGATATTCAGAATCATCTGAATTAGAATATACATATAAAATTGGTTTAAGAACATTATTACAAGAAAAAGTTTTTTTAAATGCAATTCTTTGGCAAAAAAATGAAGAAAGAATGACATATTTTCAAAACATTCTCCTTTTATGGAAAAGGTTTCTATAATAATAATAATAATAATATTTTGCTTATATATATTTAAAACTTCTGTAAAGAGCCTAAACTAGGCTTTTTGAAACATATTATTTAGGACTTTATTTGTTCATATTTTAATACATCAAAGTAGGGAAATTAAAAAAAAAAAAAAACATCGGTTATATAATACTTCAATTGATCGTAACTCTGAAAACAATGTGAATTTTTCAAAACTCCTAGTTCAGGTTCTGTAGAGAAGTCTTATCTATATATAAGAAAAAATATTGTTATTATTGAAGCATTTTCCATAAAAGGAGAATGTTTTGAAAATATATTCTTGCTTGTTTATTTTTTCCCAAAATATTGCATGTATAATTTTTTACTGTAGTAATAAGACAATTTTATATATTGATTATAACTCTGGTGAAACTAAATATCAAAAAATTTATTCATTTATATGTATTTTTTAAATCATGGTTCAGAACGTAGTCGGATACCTAAAAGCTTCGAATTTTTTTTATAAAGTCACATTTGATGTATTGCCCAATTCTTTAACGTTAACGGAGACATAGTAAAACACGGATACTTGCATACTAGATAGTGAAAAAAGTTTTACCGAAGTTTAAAAAATAGTAGAATAGTACTAGCAACTAAAGATGTTATAAAAGTTTTCGCTAGGAGGATGTTCAAGGTATCGGATAAAATACAACTGGGACTACAACGCCAAAAACATGTTCCACAAAGTGTGTTCTTTACTTCATAAAAAAATCTATTGAATAATAAACTTGTTGAAAACAATTTTTACATAATATACGAAAAGAAAAGATTAGAAGTATTATTTTCTACAATTATTTTATTAGTCTTTTTCTTTGATAATATATTTTCGACTTTTTATAGATTGTATGAACACATTTACATTTTTTTTTTCTGTTTAATGGATTTTTAAAAATGTATTTACTTTTCAACAGTAAAGGTGCCTTTTCCCCTTAAAATGATTAATTTCAACATATTTAAAAGTGCATGTTTACAATATATTGTATGTGTATACGACTATTATATTAAACGATACATTTTTTGGGAGTATCAAAGAAAAATTTATGCTCATTCGTGTGCACAGGTAAAGCACATAACAAAATTGTATGCTAGCCTTGATGTAATTTTCAAATATTTAACTCTATGATAAATTAAAATTATAATACACACACAAGTTTTGATTTTTCCTTTTTTTTATATTCCATCTCAATATTTTTAAATTAGTGCTGAGATACTGCGTTCATTTAATTTTAATTAATCACAACTATCCAATATTAATCGACAAATATTCAAATAAATGAGTATTTAATCACGAAAAATGCAAAATGAGGGGAAAATTGTTATCTATGTAGAATATTGAATAATTGGGTTTTATTCTGAGAAAATGTGTGCGTGTGTGAGTGTGTGATTCTCTTCGCACAATACATTAACAATACTTTTTACATTTACGACAGGGAACTGAAATCCAATACAAAGTCAATAATCAGTTTAAAGATATTTTAGTTATGATAAAACTATGCTTTTAGCATGTGAATGGGGGTAAATTTGAAACCTCTCTTTCGTAGAAAATTAAAATGCTTAAAATTCTCGGTAAAGCTGTGTTACTTAGTAAATAATCAATATATAGTTAATTTTTCTTCAGATTTCCAGGTATTTTACCCATTTCTGATTTAAAGTCAATTAATTTGGAATTCAAAATAAAAGGATTCTATATTATTTACCACCCACTTGCAATTAAATTTTAAAGAGTTTATTCATTTTAATTGAATTCATTCATTGAATTGACAGTTCTTATATCCGTCGTTCAACCGCAGTTGATGAATAATCATGGTCAAGAATTCACGGTCAGCGTTTCTTCTAACGAAACGTAAGTTCTGTCCGTGATGCCATTGAAGACTCACCGTATGCAAGTTAAATTTGTCGAGGCATGAAGTTCTCCCGTTGTGGTGAAGAATGGAAGTTTGGAGGAGGAGATACCATTTCCAGAGTCGTCGCCTTTTGACCGCGTTTTGAAATTACGTGAACTGCCACTATGTAGGGCAACTTTAATCAATTTAATCAGCATGTTACATCAAAATTTATAATAAAGTTTTTCATTTGGAGTATTTATAAAGATTAACGGCTGACCAACCCTCTTGTACAAATTATACAACTCTTCCCACTCATTGCTCAAATTTTAAAACTGTTTATTACATGTATTATGTAGTTCTATTTATTTGTTCTTTTTTTTCGCAAAATTCGTTCTTGGTGCTTCTTTTCAGTTAAATTCATCACTGAAGTTACATTGTCCAAAACTAAATTGATGAAGTCCTCAAATTTTGATAAACCTGCAACACTTGCAGCTTCCTGGAAAGTTGAGCATTTAGTTCCGTTGATTGTTAGTAAGTTTTTGTATGAGACAACACCTTTCTTCTCACACAATCATTCCAGTCCAGGCAATCATTGGGAGAGCTTGCAATAATGTACTATTGCATCCGTATTGGTGACATGAAAAGAAGCACTTGGTTGCCAATTCAGCCTGTATGACACATGCGAAACCGGGGTTGCAAACTTGGCGATTTATCTTAAACGTTGGCATTGTTGCAATAGTATGTAATAAATTTATTACAGCATCACGAAAAACTTTTTTATACATAAAGAGAAGTATTTCATACTTTTTTTCAGTATAATCATAAATTAATTTGTATACTTTAAGCGCAAGATTTCATGATTCAATATAAGGGTCTTCAACTCGTGGTCCGAGTAGCCCTCTGAAGGCATTTTAGTGTCCCCTCCATTTGAATTTGAGGCAATTTCAAGAAAAATTGTCTTGTCAGCTTTCTGTTGTAAGAACACTTTTTCTTCATTCTTGATATTTGAAACATTCCATTCATATGTTTGATATACGTTTGAGAAAAAATATTCTGAAAATGATAAATGTTTCAAAAATTTATGTGTATTGTAAATATTTTAAAAAACATCCATTTAACTTTTTTGAAACCAACATATGTATACAAATCTGTAGATGCGTCTCTACACTTAGAATCAATTATAGCCTTGTAAAACAAACCAATTTTTTTTATATAAATTTTTTGGTTACACTATTTTTTGACCGATGTGTGGTCCGCAGATCCTTGTGAACTTATTGAAGTGACCCGAGGATTTTTGTGAATTTTTTGTTGCAGCCCACGGGCGTAAAAGGTTGAAGACCTCTTATTTAATACAATGTAGGTTCAATCTCTGGATGGAACCACTAGATTTATATACATTTTTATTATACACTATATCCAGCGCTTTATAATCTTTTTTTTACTCTAATTGAATTTGCGACATGGTCGATCTTCGTAGACCATGTCGTGGGGTTTCAGCGTAAGTTAGAGGTATGGGATTCTCAAAATGATGAGACATTTTAGAATTCTTAATATGACTTTTATTAAGAATTTAACTTAAATTACTTATATATCGAACAAACTTATATTAAGTGAGAATAAACCAAAACACGTAGCCTTAATTAACACAGAACGCGTAATTAGATCACTTATCAATATAATTATATTATATCCGCGCCTACTCTCAATCTCAATAATTTATTCGCGTTCAGAATATAATCTTCCTACCTTGGTTGAATACGCAACGTCCAATCCACTTCAAATATTTCTCCAAGTGAGCTTACAAAAATATGTACCTTGGTTGAATGGCGAGATTTACGTGATTCTAGGTAAGCCGTCAATCAACACTTCTATCTTCTCTGAACTGAACTTTCTCTAAATTGCCATCCTGCTTACTAAAAATTCTATCCTTTTAAAGGCCATCTTATTTGCATCTATCCTTCGTTTCACTTCTTGGATTTGGGTTGGAAAAGATTTGCCATTAATCGTGGCCGTCAAAGAACACAGAGGTTATGTTAGAGAAAGGACGCGTGAGATGTCACAAATTTACATCGCATAAATTTCACTTTAATCCGAATATTTTATCATGTGAATATAAAAAAAGAAATAATCTCAACTTCACAGAGAACTATTAGTATTTAAATATTTTGCTTTTAGTACCGTTAAAATGTTATAAACGTTTATGAAGTAAAATAAAATCTATACCCTAAACATTTAATTATCTTTTTCTTACACATATACATTGAAAATATATACTTAAACTTTATTTAAATCCGTCTTGCTCATATCGTTTTTATACTATGTATTTTTCTCGGATGTTTATATGAGAGATATGGGGACGATGTGTATAAAGACTTGCTTCATAAAACAGTGAATATGCTTTGTGTTAAGTAGTAAAACTTTTTAGACTCAATTTAATAGTTAGCAATCAACTGTGTTTGACCGATAACTTGGATATAGCTTTCCTTTAGTTTTCCCTGCCAGTTTTAGCACCACTGACAAAATGCGCTTTACAAAAATTCGATTTTCATCGCTCGTTGCTTGACTAAAGTTAAATAAGTTCAGGGATTTAAAAAAAATAGAAAGCAGGGATTCTCCCTTTATATGGGTATAGCCATTTAGTTTATTATACAGTTAAATTGTAGAGTTATCGGAAAAACATCTTTGCTTCTTAAGTTATGTAGTAAAATAGTTACTTTAAACTAGTATCCCAGTGAAGCTTCGGAAGACTAAGCTATGCAAAAGTTCAAAAATGTATTTCTTTTCTACAAATTTAATTTGATTATAATTATATTATTAATGTTACACTATAAAAAGATAGAGGGTAATTAGGGGACAGACCTTTAAGGGGAGTTGGAAACCTCTCTCTATACTGACAACGTTAAATTGGCTGTTTTCGATGTACCTTTTCTCAACATCTGTTGTATGCACATGCTGGAAATTTTTCATAGAAATAAAGTATAACTTTCTCATTATACCGAAAGGAGCTTTTAGCTAATTTTGAATTTTTTAAAAATTTATGAAATATTTTATCAAACATTGCGAAATTTGTGAACCATTTTTCACATAAAAAATTTGTAAAAAATAAATTTTTGAGTGTTTTACAAAAACCTCTCTCATTTCAGTATATATTAGACATCATTATAAATATATCATAAAAAATTTCCAAACTGTAAACAGTAGTTTCTCGGAAAAGGTACATCTCGAACATCAAAATTTACATTTTGAGATAAATTGATTTTCATATATACAGTGTGTGAGACTTCTAATCGGCTAGGAAATAAAAATAAATAAATAAAAGGCTCAGTTAACAATAAAAGGTACATGTTTTGGTTTATATCAGACGTTCAACTTTTAAGCAAAAACGAAGTACTTTGTTTACATTTTTCGCCATTCAAATGGGCGTGGCCCAGTTTCAACGATTATTTAAAACTAGGTTTTAAGGGCTTCTAATTACCCTAGAGGTTAAAGTAAAGTATATTTTTAGAAACGTTAAAATCTATACAATTTGTAAATGTAAAAATCTCAAATTGTCAAAAAAATAAGATTTTAGCTTTCCAACTGCCCTTAAATTTTAAATCTAGGTTAAGTGGCAAGGATGGTACCTGAGTAACCACTCCACTCTTCAAATGTCTACACTCAACCAAAGTGAGGACTTTGAGCCGTGAAAGATGAAAAGGGAATCAGTTCCATTACATGGCTGGTCTTCAGCAGCACCAGGACTCGAACTCACAACTCGCCGACTATCACTCTGGCGCTAGGGAACATTTCGGTTGTTTGAAATGACAAGCCTTTATAAAATCATATAGTATCACTTTATATATATATATTACACTATACGTTTTCAAATAGTATTTTATTCAACCTAAAGTTTATTTTCAAAGAATTAAAGAAAATATTGTTTGGGGGATTATAAATATGCAAATTAAACACTTAATGAAAAGTTTGGATGTTATTTTTTTCATTTAGTTATTTCACTATCTCTTCTGCACTTATATAATTAGAGATAAAATATTCCCAATTCTTAAAAGCACAGATAAGAATTCATGAGAGAGAGAGAGAGAGAGAGAAACAAGGCTCTAAGACATGTTCTTTTTTCGAAAGATGTATTTTTTGGCATAGAATATGCTTTTAAATTTGCTTCATTTCTTAGTTTTTTAAATTGTAAGATACTCATAGTTTTAAAGCTAAGTGTGTATAGTTCTTTAAGTTTAATAAACTACATTCATTTACTCATATAAAATTGCATATTTTGACATATTTGTGGTTCTCTTTGAGAAAATGAGCACAGGGGTTTTTTTAAAACAAAACTCTGTCTGGTGTTTTGAATTTTTAAGACTTTTGAAGAGTTTTAACAAGCAGATTGGATGCCAAAAAGATTTTCATTATTTTTTAAAAGTAAACCTTTGCATTAAGAAAATATGTTATTGTCTCTTTTACGTTAATTTTATTTTTCTCTTCAAATTGAAGGCTTCAAATGTAATATATTTTGAGAAACAATAAGAAGAAAGTCAGTACAAAAATGTTAAAATTATTAAGCGAACATAGTTTTTTTTTTTTCAAATGTGAAAATTTTTGCCGGTGCTCCGTATTTTTAAAAAAAAGAATGGAAATTTGAATTTGAAAGCCAGGCTAGCAAAAAGGTAGTAGAATAGTTATATATAATAAGAAAAAGTTATCACATTAAATACATGAGTGAGTTTACTAAAATTTATGCAAATGTTTTTTAAAAAGTAGATAAAGTTACATTTGAAAGCTAAAGTCAAAAGATAGGTGAATAATGATAGCCAATAATTTATTACATTTTCTTTAAGACATAAAGTTAGTTACATTTATTTAAGAATTTAAGAGGAAAATCTATGCATATAACAATTTTGCAAAACATTTTCAGCATTGTTTTTAAATTATATACTTAAAAGTATAAATCGAAAAGAAACTTAAACTAACGATTCAACACTTTAATTATTACTAGTGTTTATTTTTTGGAAAGTTAAAATAAATAAAATTTTTAGACATAAGCTCCCTTTTAGTTATATATATAGCATCTGAAACACTATGTCTAAAATGAATAACTTCTGTGTGTTTATTAATGTCACATAAATAACACGAGGGGTATTGGTGACGAGCCTCGTAATTTTGAACCAATGTCAAGTGACGAGGCCGACATCTAAACCGGCACCCTTTCTCCAAAATACCACATCATGTTAACTGGAAGATTTCAAGCCTCGACAGTTTTAGCTTGCGCCAGCCTCTTGTGACGTTTTAGAGTCACACAGCTGAAAAGTCAGCCTCTTTATGTGGGTAGGATAACCGTTCCTATGCATACGTACACCCGTAAATATTGCGAGGTACTGTCATCGCCCCGACAACCTTTGACACCGTAAAAAACTTCACCCCACCCATGAGCCGGATGTAACTCGAGGATATAGGGGTGACCGTCCCTCCATAGAGAGATGGCAAGGGAGTCCATTTGAAAACTTCACAGAGAACATTGTCTCCTCCCTCAAAAACATCAAATTCAGGAATCTAATGATCTAACCAATATTTTTAATTTCAATGTATATACTGCAATTAATAGCTGTGACGTAAATAAAGCATATATGTAGTATTATAACGTAGTATATATAACGTTAGTATATATAACGCTACCATTATTTTTCTTAAACGTCACACCTAGCGATTTTCAATACCGGTATACCGAATTCCGGTATTTTGTGCCATTTGTACAATTTTGTAATACCGGTATTCACAAGTTTAAATACCGGTTTTTCGATATTTACTGGAAATTTTTTAAATTGTCTCCATTATATCTTCAGGGATAGCAAACATAGCAAAATAGTACACGTTTTTGTTTTTATGACTCTCTAACGCGCGAAATTAATTAGACTGTGAATATAAAGTTGCATCGTACAATCAAAAGAAGTGAATCATCCAAGGACTATTTTAAGCCCAAACTATCCTATCAGCTCAGAGTGATACTGCACAGGCGTGGGATTCGTAGTCTGATATTTGTATCTGTGAGAACAAGGTAGTAATTGTGAAGAAAGTGCGTAAAATTTCGGTATTTTTTTTAAACTGGTGAGTTTGTTATTCACATTGTATTTGCATATCATACAATACAATTAATGCGATATGTTTTTTTAAGACCACATTTCAAAAATTTGTAATAGTACCACAGACTGAATAGTGACATTTACATTTTTTTTGTGGTTTAAATAAATTAGATGTTCCTTTACTTTTTTGTGATATTTTTATACACTGTTATAATTTATAAATTACAAATTTTTTTTTTATGATATTTAAACTCTCTAATAAAACTGGCAAATGAAAAAAAGAAACACCCGAGTTTTCTTTCTTTTTCTAAAATTTCTACGGTATTAAGATCTAAAAAATACCGAGTACCGGTATTGAACTTTTGGTCCGATATTGCAATCACTAGTCACACCCTATGCAAGGCAGTTCTCCGGTAGCACAAAGGCTCGAATTCATGACACGCCGGCCATGAGTTCGTGACCACAGCCACTTGGCTACCGCTCCAACGAATAGTTTCTCTGGATGTGTATTTCCCTTATTACATGACAAGAGGCGTGGCTGGCCATTCAAATGGGTGTGGTCTTTTGCACTAGCTGTAACCACATTTTACTCCTTGTTGTGTTTTGTTGTACATTGTGCTGAATAAAAAGCTACCAAAAACTTAACTTCTTTGGGTCCTCACTGGATGTATCTAAACTTACGACCCAACTCGTGCTCTAATACTCTGAGAGACAGTAATACGTAATATTTATTGTGAATTCTTAATCAAAAGTAAATTAACAGAGTAGTAAAAATAAACAAGTAATATAAATTTTTTTATAGTCAATTCCAACTTAGATGAACAAAGAAATTTTTTATTTTAGTTAATTAAATTTAATTAATGAATTAATATTTGAAAACAACTGTATCAACATCAAGTGTCATCTACTACAAGTTTAAAAAAATATATATGATATTTCAAGCAAAAAAAAAAAATCGTTAGAAAACTTATTGGCACCATCTGTTGGTTCTAAATCTAACTTCGTCAGAAATTACGCAGAATAAATTTGAAATTAAAAAATAAAATTTAATTATTGAATTAATATTTCAAAAAACTGTATTAACATCAGGTGACATCCACTACAATATGAATCAAAAGTATGTTATTAACGATTAAAAATTTGAACAGGTTATATATGTATATATATATATATATATATATATATATATATATATATGTTTTTTTTGGGAGAGAGTAAAATAATAGTAGGAATTGGAAAAAAAAAGAGCTTTCATGTGTTAATTACAGCATACGATCATGATAAAAATGAAAAAAGTTACCTATAACACTCGTAACGAGTAAATAAAAGAAAACTTTTTTATTTGCACATAAATAAATGAATAAATTTCCATTTCACGACAGAAAACTTCAAAGTACAAATAAAATAAATACTGTGACAAAACTATTCCATGCAATTTGTACTGTGTTTGCTAAATTTTTAGCTACAGTTGAGATACTGACAACAAAACCTGTATTCCACTACAGCAAATTTCGTTATAAAAGTCATTGTTTCTCGAAGGTTAATGCGCTTGCTTAGAGCAGAATAACCATTCACGGATTAGCTGTAAATTTTCAATGAGAAGAGATCGTTCTCATGGGAGGAAACAGCATCCTTGAAATTATGCTCTTAAGTTTACGATTCTCGAGTTCCCCCAGCGCCTTGTCATAAACAAAATACGTCTGCGTTGGTTAGAAAACCGAAGAGCCTGCTGAATTATATTATTGTTTAAACGAGAGAAAGACGAGAGAATTTTCAAATGTATATAGGGCAGAAAAGAGAAATGAGCTTAGAATGGATTTAATGCTCTATACTTAGATAATAAAGTAGAGGAAGTATTGAAACTGAGCTACTTTTTATAATAAAGAAACATATTAAATATTAATTGTACAAATTTATTAAAATGACGTTATTAAAGAGAAGTATGGAAGTAAATTTCGCGCAAAATAAAATAAAATAAATTTAAGGATCATACTTATTTAAACTGTTCGGTGGACTACGTTATGGTTTGAGAATAGCCATAACAATAATTTTCAATAATAAGATTCATAGAAAATTTATAAGTATTGTATTTATTTTTTGACTGTTCTGGAAGCAGAGAAAAATTTGTTTCAATTTGAAATTCCCAAATGGTTTTTATATCCTAAGGAAATATTTACTTATTTTATTATTCCAAGAAGAGTTTTGGGAATACAATAATGTAAGAGGCATTTCGGAGATCTTTAAGAAGGGTGAATTATTTATTTTAATTGCTACTAAAAACCTCTTTGATATTTATGAATCTGAATGATTACATATTAAATTGATACATAGAAATGACAATTCGTAATGCAGAGTGGCCATCAATGCTCTGCACAATTCTTGATGCAATTTCGTGTTACTGCTTTTATTTCTTTGTGTGCTAAGCAGGTATTCCTTTAAAAAATAAATGCTAAAAATAATTCTTACACAAATGCTTGTACAAGATTAAAAATATACTCATGTGAACTCTACATTTTACATCATGCATGCTACAGTTTTTTTTAATAGACTGTAATAAAGAAAAGTAATTTAATGAATTGAAATATTTTAATTTAAAATTTTTTTTGCTTAGTTGAAAGCAATTTTTTAATCATAAAATTCACACAATGAAAACTGCCCGTGTTTGAATATCAATAATAATTTTAATAAATTGTTATTATAAAATATTTGTAATGATATTTTAAAATTTAGGAATAATTCTTTTGTGGATTTTATTTTGTAAGGATGAAAAGTGCAATAAATAGATAAATAGATTTTTTCGAATCTTACTATTAGTTCACACTCACCCTATATATATTTATTTACATATATTTTGTTCAAACTTTCAATCGTTAATAAAATACTTTATATTCATCCACTCAAGTTCAAATACATTTTTTAAAACTTGTAGTGGATAACACTTGATGTGTATGCAGTTTATTCAAATATTAATTAATTAGTTAATGAATAATTGGTAACAAACACAAATAATAGCCCAACACCATATATAAAAAGGAAAATCGCTAATTGTGTCCCTGTAGTGCAATGGGCAGCGCGTTGGACTTCTAATCTCAAGGTTGTGCGTTCGAATCCCAAATGCGATGGCCTAATTTCTGAGAATGTGTTTTCTTTTTACTTAAAATTAAATTTCATTAATGAATAAATAGTAACAAACAAAAATAATAGTCCAGCACCATATATAGAAAAGAAAATTGCTTTTTATTTTGCCACTTTAGGGGACACAGTACGATTCAATTGACCAAAATCGGTCAAAAAATCAAATTTAATTTTCTTAGCCTAATTTTTTTTTAATATACTTTTCTATAACCTCACAAAATTGGAAAGCTCTAAACTTAAAAAACAACGCAGAATTATGATAGCTTTCATGTTCGTTTTTATTCACATCCCTATAGCAAATCAAAACTTTAAACTGACTTATCTCAGAAAGATAAAATAACTAATTTATCTTCATTTAAAATGCTAAGGCTTTTTTTCTATTGCGCCTAATGCTTTGAAATTTTTTTACCTATTGCTAATAGTACATGTAACAAAAGTTGGTATGCATTTGTGAATCAAAGCAATATTTATTTTTTTAAAAATAATTGAACTCAGAATTTATAGGTTTTTTAAAGAATTTTCAATAAACATTCATAAAAAGAAGCATTGCATGAATACCAATCACGTTAACGCAAAATTCATACCAATTCTTATTATACATAGTTTGACGTCCTTTTAAATCAAATTTCATGCATGTACGTCAATTTTTGTAGGAGGAGTAGCATTTTAAAATAACTTCAAAAATTTTAAGTTTTTTCTTTTAAAAATTACATGGCTAGCTTTTTATGAAATTTTGAGCACAAAATCTGTTTAACATAGTATACATACATAGGAAGCAATAAAAAAAAATTTAAAAATCCTTAAATTAAAAATTTTTGCGTAAAACGTACCATGTCCCCTTAATATTGTGATTCTGTCATATGTATATACATTTTTATATTAATTGTAACTATTGAATAAAAATTAACTAAAATAACATTTTTCTTTGTTGACCTAAGTAGGAATTGTGTGTGTGTGTGACTTATATATAGTTTTATTTTATCTTACTTGTTTATAACCAAATCACTTCAACTTTAAAAACATCTTTACAAATAATAATATACATTAAAAGTATTTTACCGCATTGAATACAATTATTAATTGAGGTATGCTTCAAGAAGGTTAAACTTCTGCCAGAATAAAACTTAAGATATTCTCTTGATAGCAATAAAACTGAAAATTTGAAATGTTGTTTCGAAAGTGTCATACTTGTAAAGTAACTGTGTAACTTATGCAAATGGATACTAATAGAGAAAACTACAGAGAAACTTTCGAATAGCATTCGAAAGTATTTATTGGATAAACTTTTAAATGAATTGCTATGGACGTTTTAAGAAACCATTTGGAAAGGCGGAAATCAATTTCCTTGTGGGAATAAATTGAATTTATGTGTAGGCCACACTAATAAGCAATATTCAATACATAGGACCACTAAAATAAAATAAGCTGAATCTGAAACACATTAAATCAAGATTCGTTAAATGAAGCTTTTATGGTATTGACATTTGTTAGAAATTGGTGCGAAAGAATCAAATGATGCAAAAGAATTGATTTACGATAGTGCTTTCAATGTTTT
Organism: Trichonephila inaurata madagascariensis; assembly: GCA_019973955.1. Taxonomy (NCBI): domain Eukaryota; kingdom Metazoa; phylum Arthropoda; class Arachnida; order Araneae; family Nephilidae; genus Trichonephila; species Trichonephila inaurata. The sequence continues at coordinate 20,923 of BMAV01013498.1, read as the reverse complement.
TGACAAATGATCTTCTTACTTTTCTAATATATCAACTCAATTCGAACAGCAATATCGGTGAAATAAAACTCTTTGTTCTTGTCTGTTTCTGACACTTTCATACATTAATTGCTAACTGAGTTCATTAGTCTAGTCGGAAATATTAGTGTCTACTTGGTGCTTTTATTATTCTCATTTCCTGCCTCAAATTACTGAAACTTTTCTCCTTGTAGTAACTGAAATGAGGCATATATTCTTGTACTTTGAACTGTTACAAATCGTTAATGAGAAAAAATTATTTAAAAACCACTTTTCTAGTGAAAAGAGAAAAAGTGCTTTTTCCTCCTGAAAGCAGCTTTTTCTCACTTTACTAAGTCATTATGCGAAATTTGCTGAACAGGAAAATATTTCAGACATGATTTATCGTACTCTGTAATACCTTAGTCTTAACGACTAAGATCACCAGACTATGAAAATGTAAGAGCAAAATAACTTAGTAACCGACAGTTAAAGGCATACTTTTCGGTCACTTTTTCGCCAATGCGCATCCAAGTGGACGGTTATCATTTATGCGTCATCGCAAGTTTTGTAACTTGACATGGTGAAATACTTTGTTAATTGCTCAAGAGTTGTGCAAGTTGCGAGAAAGTGTATATGTTTTATATAACCATCGGGAGGAAGTTGTAAATAAAATAATACATCAGCAATAGATGCTCAGCATATGTAAGCAGTGACTATGTTTTTTAAAAAACTCATAAGGTGAAAATAATAGTATATGATCTAAAATACTTAGTATTTGTTATTTACTTACTCATCACAGTAAATTAAGTCATTTTTATTTCTAATTTCTTCATTGTTAAACAGTAAACAATAATTTACACATGTTAAGCAATAAACAATAATTTATTTTTAACACCAGTTCTAGAAGCATGCCTAGAATTTTATAACATGCCATCTGAATTTTCTACCCTTCGAAATATAGAAACAAGAGTTTGGGTTAAAATTTTCAACACGATGTTTCTTAGGATACATAATACACATCCCAATTTCCTTATGTTAGTATGAGTATGAAAATCAAGAATCCCTAGATTGTCTCATTGGTAGTTTTTTTCATTAACAACTAGCTTCTTTTTACTAAAATTGCAATGAAAGAAATTAATTATTAAATCTAGCAAAATGCTTTCCCCTCTTGTTTCTTTCCGAATCAATAGACAATATATAACTTCATTTGAAAATGAAATATAATTTGAGGTATCTTAACCCCTTAAAACAGATTTGCCCGTATATTGTACAGGCTACCGAAAGCTGGCTACAACCGGTTTACCTGTACGCTGTACGGGTACTGATATTTTCTTCTTTCTTTCTTAGATTTGCACATATTTTTAATTCTTATAGTGAGATTATTAATGCTAGTGTTTTTAAGAGATGCATTTTGCCCCCATGGTACTGAAATACTTCTCATTCATGATTTTCTTTGTAATGACGGAGGGAATTTTTCATTGAAGGCAGGAATCTAGATACTTGGAAAATATTCAATAAAGAACAGAGATTGGCGAGGCAATGCGCAATTTGTTGCTTGACAATAAATGAAAATGGAAAGATAATCCAAAAAAGCCGATATTATTTCTGTCCCCATTGCATTGTAAGACTTAGTATTACACCATGATTAAAATTGTGTGAGCATATATACATGGACACCCACACATAATCCTCAACCATTTGAAAAAGAAGGAACGAGCATGAAATTTTTTTTGTATGGCATAAATTCTTTTAGGATAATTGAATTATTCTTCATAGCATGGAGAATAATTCAATAATTCAATACTTATAAAAAGCAGACATTTTGGGGATTTTGTGTTCCACAATTATAAAATAAAAAATAACGTGAAAATATTTTAAAATTGAAAATTAAAATTTTCGCATTCTGTTAAGTATTATACTTAGTTATATGCTATAAGAAGATGTGCCTTTTTTTGGACCATTTTGGGCAATAATATTGATCGCTTAACACTAGAATAACCAGGATTTCGATTCACCTTAAGGTCCGCTGGTGTCGTTTCGACACCGCGACATAAAATATGTAAAATAACTGTTTTAAGTAAATAATTTCAGGACTACTGTTCAGTAGGGTTTAGTTTTAAAACTTTTTAATATTATTTCATGTAATTATCATATATTTTGACTATATTATAAAAAACTGATGTTTACATTATGTTTCGCGAAGCTTGTAGGACCACTGCTCTGTCGCAAAACATTACGAGTCGCAAATCGGCCAGAAACATTACTATTACGCGGTATCCATTCTGTGCAATCCCTAGCGACACATCTATCAGGAATTACTGGAATATTATCAATTACATCTGACTTTCTTCAGATTCTTCGCGATCAATTGCACTCCATTTTATGTCTTCATCGGAATCTATATTAGAGCAAGACACACACACACACACACAGCTAACCACCATCTGATTCATTCTCAGAAAGCTCTTTTAACAAATTAGTAATTTCATCAGGGCCTAGACCTTTTCTACTAGCCATCGTTTCAGGATGTCTGCTTTGCACTATGTTCGGAAGTCGGATGAATTTTTTTATCTGCAGATAAGCAAATATACTAAGTAATGAAACACTTAGACGGAACAATTTTAGTATAATTGATTCATTTCCACTGTGATCCCAATAACACTGCATTCAAGGTCAAATAAATGTGCGATAAGACTTTGGGAATTTATTTTCGTAATGGTATCAACTTAGTGAACTATATTTTGTTGAACGATGGATGATTTATAATGATAAATTGTCTTGGTGTCGAAATGACACCAGCGGACGTTCTAGGCGTATTTAGTTGTAAAATCGCTCCAAATCAACTTAGAATCACAAAACTTTTTCTGTGTAATCACCAGAGAAAATGATTAAAAGTCGTGAAAATTTTCAAATTCCTGGTAAAAATGCGGAAAGAAAAACAAAGTAAACAGGCTCTGGTGTCCAACTGACACCGACGGACGTTCTAGTGTCAAGGGGTTAATAGACATTAAAAATGCTAACTATTAATTTATAACGAGTGACCATTTTAAAAAGAATGGTATGGATGTGGTAGCCGAGTGGTTATGGTCACAAACTAGTATTCGGCATTTTTTTTTTTTGTTGAGTCTTGGAACTACTAAAAATCCACCGAGTAAAGGGAATTATGTAAGCAAAATATGTAGAGGTTCAGCGGTGAAGAATGAGAGTGACAGATTTTGTGTTGTCCTTGTCACTGGAGCATGGTTCAAAATTATGACTTCATCAGCAATAGCTCTTGGGAATCTTCAAAGTTTAAGTTTATTAATAACTCATCACAACAATATTACTTCCTCAAAATTCAAAGACTTTTATTTTACTTTTTGTAAAAATTTTCCACTTTTTGTGGCTAGTTGTTCAACAAGAAATGTGGCTGCTGTAGATGAATGTTCATGGTCACGATCTTATGACTGGCATTGTTGAGTCTCGGTTTCGAGACCTGGTGTCAGTGAAGACGTGCCATGTAGCGGGACTAACGCACGTTAAATATGTCGAGGCTCAGTATCCTCTCAATGGCGTGGTGTGGAAGTCTGGAGGGTATTGCCAGCTTGCGTTGTAATGAGTTTACCCATGACTATATATTAATAATCCTCTTGGGTAAAATAACCTTTTTAATTGTGATTTCAGTTGAAAAACTCCTTCTGTGAAGAAGATCGAGTTTATGTAAATAAAATTTCTTTTTAAGTGTTAGTAGTAGAGTAGCCACGTTGATGGTTGAATGTTGATATAGAAGGGTAAATGAGATAGCGACCAGAGGTCGTATAGTTTAGTCAAGTTGGAAGATATCCAAAGATTTTCCGAATAGTCTAAAGAGTGCTCAAGGATTAAGATAAATATCCTTATTTCTATGATATTTAGATTAATTAAACTTGATAGCCCCTAGTTTATATATATGTAAGGATAATTAAATTAGATTAAAAATTAAATTCCCTATCTAGCACTTAACTCATATTTTTCTTTTCATCTTCAAGTATCAAACTAATGACCCATTTATTTCTTCCGAACATATGGCCTAGCCAATAAACATGTCTAATTCCAGATCGTTATATTTAATAGCCCTATATGTCAGCATTAACTTTCAAGTACAATCATAAAATCCGCGATACTTACCTCATCTGTGTTTTAAGTGTTAACCCACTTAATTTTCACGTGGCGTTCTTTCTTCTCTCTCCTCTCAGCATCAAAGCTTGTATAGATTTTATCAAATAAAGATCCTTTTTAAAATTAAGTCTGATTCTGTCTCAAAACATGTCATATATATATAGTGTTATAAGTGCATTCTCCCCTTAAGTTACTTAAAGTTAGTAAGTGAAATAACTAATAAAAGTGTGTTGTTATTAAAATGTTTGATCTTTACTCGATCTTTACCCGCCAATGTGTTGGCCTCGTTACGTAACCAAGGTTCAAAATTACGAGATGTCCGTCATTAAACGCCGTGTAACTTCAAAGTGTGATGACCAAATCAGTTATACAATAAACTAACATGTCACAAAAACATGGTAGTTTCAAAATCATTAAATCAAAATCAAATTCTTCAGAGGTCAGATTTAAAGCATTTTGTCAAATTGACGAAAACATTACAAATTTTCAGAGCTATTTGAATAAAAAAGTTAACGTGTGCTACATTGTTATTACCAATACGACGATTAGCGAATAATTGTTTTATCAAAGGATACAAAGAGTGACAAAATATTTTAGACTGGGAAAGACAAATCATTTTTATTAGAAAGACATAAACGAAACGTCTGATGGGAATTTTACGACACCATTTACAACAAGTCGTTTGTTTGTTCTAAGTAATTTCAACAAACGACGGCATCCGAGTAATCATTCTAGTCTTAAAATTGCAATAACTACTGAAAAGAAGATGTGTTCCAATAACAGTTCTTGCTCACAGTGATCTTTCAGTGTTGTTCGGAAATTCTCCGGGGCTTAAAGGGATTTTCCGGATTGTGTTTGCCCTTTGCAAACTAATTCTTTAGATCGATATTGCAAAATTAGTTTTTTCTCCCCAGTTTTACAAGAGCTTCTGATTTAATGAAACAGGAGTAAAGATTTATAGTTCGTTAAAATTTGGATCTACCAGTATTGCTTTAGGTATTATTTTGCAATTATATGTGTTTTTTCATGTTTACTCAGTAAGGATATTGTATGAGGGTTCCTATAACCTTTTAGAAGATTAAATGGAAATAAAAACCTCACACACAGCTTTAGAAATAAAGGAAAATAAAATAAGGAAACCTTTTGTCAGTAAGTCTCAATAAAGGTTAATTAATTCTAAAAAGTTAATTTGTTTAATCCATTCTTACTAAAAAGATAAACATATTGACGAGAAAAACTTCATTGAAGTTTAAATATTTGAGATTCATTCCCATGCATTTTTTAAGTCATACATTTTAAAGTTTGATTAGATTTCTATTCTTTTTTCTAGCGTTTTTTTAAATTAAGTTAAAGATATTATAAAGTTTTAATTTAATGTTTTTATACAATTTTTATGCCAATTCTCAAATTAAAAATCAAAATCAAGAGCATCAGAGGCAAGCTAATTAAAAAAATGAAATTGGCAAGAAGAATGACAAATGAATATATATTATATAATAATAAAATTACAGAAATTTTACGATTGCCATACTGATAATTTATTAAATAACTCATTTTAAAATTACTCAACAGCTTATACCATAAAATTCATGAATTAACAGGTGCAACTATTTTTTTAAATCTAAAGTACAAATATTAATGTTTTATGAGTATGTAATTTAAATTATCTAATAAATTTACATCATGAAAAACATGATAGTTTCAAAATATGATAAAAATACAAATAAACTAGAATAGGCGTGCAAAAGCTATTGTGAAACAAACATTGTTGTTAAAAATAAAACAAGTTACTTCTGATAAAGGAACAATACAAAGTTTTTATGATAACAAAATAATCTATTTTATAATAACGTTTATTATTAATGTATTATACTTATTACACAATTTTTTTTAATTCTATATTTCTTTAAAATGTTAACCTAATTAAACAGTCTTTTGTGAGTAAATTTGCCACAAAACCGTAGAATCTTGTAAGAAATTGATTTAAAATTTACAAAAGGTTTTGCAATGATCAAAATCATAATATTTGAATAAAATTGAGAATAAATACTAGTAAATTGTCTTTTAATAATCCTTTTTTGTTTTATCTTAACATATTCTTTACAATAGAATATCACGAAGATACGAAAGACTGGGAAATATGTAAAGTGGTAAAAATGTTCTTTGATTTTATCTTGATTATTGGGTAAAAATATCAAATTTTATTAAATATCAATAGGAAATTTTATTAAATGTGCTATAAACAGTCTTTTATTGAATAAGACTAATACATTTGCATTAGTATATTAAACATACATTGAAGGGCCACTGAATTAGGGTTACCTACCTATTAACAAGTTGGGCCTCCTCTGGTCTTGATTACGGCTGTCACACGAGGAGACATAGATTCAACAAGTTTCTGGAAACGTTCCACGGGAATGACTTGCCAAATTTTGGTTAAAGCTGTCTATAATTCAGTAAGGTTTGTTGGTGCTGTGTGATGGCCTTTCAAGCCTTATTCCAAAACATCCCAAAGATGCTCAACAGGATTTGAGTCTGGGCTTCTAGGTTGCCAATTTATGACAGAAAAGTTAGAGAAATGTTCATTCAATCAGCCAGTAGCCAACCGGGACTCGTGAGAGGTACAGTTGTCTTGCTGGAAAACTCCATTACCGTGCGAATAACAGAACAGCATAATCACCCAGGTGTTCACCCAGCAACTCTAGGTACCAAATTGCATTGAGGGAGGTTGATACACGCACCAAAGATCCCAAACAGTGTCACGAAAAACACCCCAGACCATGATTGAGCCACCATGCCCTTGTACAGTTCCTACCTAGCATGCAGCATCCATGATTTCATACAGTTTAGCCAAAATTGGCTCTTGCGCCAATAACCCCAACAATCACTCACTCACTCACTCCATGATTTCATAAGCCTGACGCCATATTCTGAGCCTCCTGATGGCATTAAGTAGTCGGAATCGAGACTCATCGCTCCATGCTACTCTTTTTCAGTCCTCTACACTCCAGTTTCTGTTCTCTCTTGCCCAGGAAAGACGTGCAGCCCGATGGCGAGCATTAAGCAATAGTACTCTCGTAGGTCGACGGCTCCCGAAACCCTTAAGGTGAAGCAAGCGTTGCACAGTCCATTTTCTGACTGTACGACTGGCACCGTCATTCAACTGGGTGGTAACTTGAGCTAATGCTTGGCTTCGCTGGCTACGTATAATACGCCTGAGGAGTCTCTCACCATGCACTGTCAATTCTAATTGTTCTTTGCAGTTTGCCCGATCGCTAGTTTTTTTCCAACATCTATGTATTCTAGGCATATTCTTGACACTGTTGACCTTGAAAATCCTAGCTGTCTGACGATTTCGGAAATTGAATAGCCCATACGTCACGCACCTATGATCTGCCTACGATCGAAGGCATCTAAATCAGGCAGTTTACCCATACTGGCACAATTCCAACAACTAATCCAGAACAACCACAGTACGCGCTATATATGCAGTTACCATAGCGCCCTGACTTGCGGATAAATGACGCACGGCGCTACACAATTTGCATAGCCTTTGCTATCCCTAAATCAGTGGCACTTCAGTGTATTTTGCTGCAGAAAAAGTACTTTTGCCAGAAGAGTTCATTATTGGAGAGAGCAATATATTATACTTTCAGGAGGAAAAACGTAATTGAAACATTACAAAAAATGAGTTCTAATAAAAAAATGTGTCTACACTTAACTGGAATGGATTGGCAGCTTTGAATTTCCATGCTGCCGATAATGTTATCGGACATGGAAATGGGAAGCGAAGATTCGTCATTGAGTAACCCTTGTTCTACCTCATGTGACGACCATGGAGGAGAACTTATAACAGAAATATAGCCATAAATATGTTGTATTAAATTCAAGTCTGGAGGCTGACCTGATCATTCTATTTTTTCCAAACTGAAATCATCAAGATAGTCCTCAACAAGCACAACTTGGTAAGCTCGCCCATTATCATTCTTCAGAATGAGCTCATTAATAATAACAGCAAATGGGAGGATATATAGATCAAGAATCCTGTCCCAATATCTCTCACCAGTCAGAGCTTCATGGAACACATGCAGGTCAATATCATGATTTCACCTCTCACGTAACTTCGTCCTTCAACATTGTTGGATTGGTTGTATCTGGTGCGTTTTTCTTTCAAGACCAGTAGAAGCCCTAAATCTCTGTTAAGCCTGGGTTCATTTGGATAGAGTACAGAAGCCCATTGCAGTTTGGTCCAGGGAAACGTGATCTCTTGCCACCATAAACATACACTCGTCATCGTCGGCACACGCAATTAGTCATCTTGCATGGAGACCAGCATTGTGAAGGTGCCTTTACACTGTAGCAGCGGAAATGTTTGGTCCTGACGAGAAAAATTGATCTGCATCGAGCTGAGGCACAGTAATGTTTCCCCTCCTGCGTCCCAAAAGAACCAGAAAATGGTCTCCCATAGATGTTGTTAACTCGAGATTGATCTTAAACATTTCTTCTAGACACAGAATCTTTAGATTCAAAATGATCTGAAGTCGCTGGATCACACTGGGAGTCCCATTGATGTCTAGCAATATCAGTTCGTGATAACTCCATTTTGATCCATCCAAAGCCCTGCCATTTTTATGAGTCAGGTAAATGACTTTTCCTAGACACTGCTAGACTCTTCTCGGTATTGTCAAGGAAATTCCCAGCAACTGTTGAAGATCATGACGTCCTCCCAAAGTTGCGAAAGTTTGATTTTATCTCATTTTTTCTCCAACTCATATATAAATGTATATTTCTTTCAAATAAAAGTAATGGTTATCATTTTTTTGCATAAGTTCTCTTAGAGTTCATTAATATCATTCGTTTATAAAGTATGAATTTTGTAGTTACTACAATTTTTGTAAAAGTGTGCTTCAAAAAAACATGATGTACCTTAACTTTTTTAAAACATTTTTAACTACTTTAATAGTTCTAAAGAATAATTTAGAAATGAGGCTTCTGACAAAGGAGTTACCCCCACGTGTTCCAAAACTAGAAAAAAGGGGGCATTACGAATCAAGAAAAAAAATTTTTTAATAGAAATTTCTAAATTAAGTTTAAGAATAGACATAGAAACAGAAAGTAAAAGAAAATTAACAGCAATCTCCAGATTTCTCTGGATACCGCCACTCGAGTGAAAAACCAGATAGTCAGCAAAAGCCTATGAAAAGAAAAAATTGGAATCAAGGGGAATAATAGGATTAAAACAAAGGTTCCCTTGGGTGGGGATAGTACTGATTCTTGTGGACATCCTTTAGTAATAAAAATAAAATGTCCAATAAAAGATATCCTTAAGATTTATTTACAATTCAACATATATATATATATATTAATTATATATATATATATATATATATATATATTCATTTCTGAAAATAATAAAGCATATATTAATGTAGGAAAACTAATTTAAAAGGAGAGATCACCCAGTCCATGGGTAGGCAATTGTTTTTGCTCGAGGGCCCCAATGTAGAAGCGGAGGATACTGGACAGCCACTCCTTTTTAAAATGATTATTTAACCTCTCATTTCAGAAAAGGCACAAATTGTACCATTTAAAAATCAATGTAAATGTAAGTTAAAAAAAAATAGTGGCAGTTTTATTCAATTCATTTACAGTTTTAAATTCATACCATCTATAGCTGCAAGCACATTTAATTTTAGGATCAGTTTAATGACGACAAATATGTACCCTATCACACTTTTCTAGAATATGTTTGAAATAGGGCGTGAGATTGCTTGTTGAAATTCTCATCACAGCCTGTAAGTTAATGTCAGCTCGCTTCTATCTGTGCTTACTCTTTTGGATCTTCATGTAAGGAAAACTTCGTTCACAGATATATATCTTATTGTTCATCTTAATGCGAAAAATGCTGCTTTCAAATGTATGTTAACTCAAATATAGAAAGCCTTTTCGGGTGATGAGTTGCAAATAAGTCCTTGAGGGACACTATTTGCTCATTTCTGATCTAGTCCATAGATTCAAAAAAGAGGATTTAATGTCAAAAAAGTTACTGTAGTATGTCTTTTACATCTAGAAAGAGTAAACTTGTTCATCATCTGCATGGTGTCAACGGAGCTGGAGTTGGACCTTGAGTCTTGACAGATGTAACGTGCACTGTGACGTACTAGGAACGAAAACACAGTCAGGCTAGATAAAAGTATAATTAAATTTTATCCTTAACTCCATGATTTCATAATCTTACATCATCCCCTTCTCCTTGTCTGATCCTCCTCGTTTCTATAAACAGGTTCCCATCCTGCTCGCTATCTGGTTTCTGGTGCTTTTTTTGCCCCCTACAATCAGAGACTGCCATTTCGTTCCAGATAAAGTCAACTGGTTCGATATCGCTATAGTGTTCACTACAGCACCAATTTCAGACATTATTTCTTCATTTTGCATTAATAAATATATAATACTTTAATTTTTCATACATACATATTCACAAATACAATGCTTTTAGTTCTTAGGGTGTCATTGTACATTGCTTAGCAATATGTAATTGAACTCTCGTGATATTTTTAAAACTGTACTCTACAGAGGCATGGTACATCTCGGTATATTTTCTTCCCTTTTAATGTATAATTGATTTGAATAGGAAATGAATACATTTTAGATTTCATAGAGACAATCTAAACAAGACAATTAAGTTTCCTGTCAATGTGTTTCAGTTAAAAAAAGGCCTGGGCACTTTTTTCCCGATAGCCTAAAAAATCTCTGTATTTAAAATAGTAATTTAACATAATTACATAATTTTAAGTTAATAAATTTCTTTTATCGGGATTTCAAGAAAGATACAAAAAGACTAAATAACAATTTAAGTTATTTATTCAAAAAGCGGAAAGAAATAAAAACATAATGTTTTTTTACGTTAATAATACTAATTCCTTCCTGAAGGAAATTCAAAACATATTGAGTTTTCTGAGTGCACTTTATTAAGATTACTTTTTTCTTATTATTTTAAGTTCATTAGGTTTATAACTATCACAATTTTTTTAGGTTTTAATACAATAAATACCTAAAAAAATCCTTGAAAAGTTTTGAATCCATTTTACCTCTCCCTACACATACATATAAAACAATAAAAAAAGTCTGCAATGTTAGATAAATTTATTTCTTTACTGATTTGTCAATATAACGCTAAATGTCTCTTTGAATGTTTTGATACTAAAAGAAAATTTTTTGTGTAGAAAGCATAAGAATATATTTCTATGCAAATGTTATTTTACTGTACTTTAAATTCAATTTTTTCTTCCTACATTTAGAAACATTAAATTTCAAATATTAACCTTAACAAATCTTATAATTTTCAATATTTGTCCCTTTTTTTATACTAAAATGAATTTTTGTGAATTATCGAAAAAAGCGCACTTCGAATATACAACTCCTGAGAATAAAGTTCGGTGAATGAAGTCAGAATGGCCGATTTGGCAACACTGACGAAACAAAACACTGCACATGCGTAGTGGCAGGTGCTGACCATCTGCC
>BMAV01013497.1:0-31817 GCA_019973955.1 Trichonephila inaurata madagascariensis | reverse complement strand
AAATTAGGAAAAAACAGCACAAAGAAACTAGTTTTTACAAAATGTTTTGTAAATGCAATCAAATAGCATTTTTAAAGAGAGCTTTTATTTAAATTATTTTCTGTAACGGGTTACTCTTTCGTTATTCAATTTTATGAACTAACGAATAATTATATTCTTATTAACCATTAATTTTTCAAGCTTGATGAGATGAAATTTACAAAGTATGCAGCACTAAATAGTTTTATTTTGTTTCTATAAGTATAGCTCATTTCCAAGAAATAATTTAAGTTTAATGTCTTTCTAAATGCATTTAATGTAATGTAAACCTATATATATGCAAATTCTTCCTTTGCCTGCTTATTCGCCGGATATATCGCTTATTGAGCACAAGAGGGATTTGGTGGTGGGCGTCTCGCTCGTGATCTGCGTCCTGTAGCTTCAAAAGACGAACTTTTGCTGCGCATACAAGCAATATGGACTTCTCTTCCACAACCAGACATTTAAAATCTGTTTGACTCCCTGCCACGTTGTATATTACAGCGTGTGGTGGCTACACCAGATACTGATTTCGGACACTTAATAATACTTTTTGTTTTGAAAATGTCGTCAATTATTTGTACTAATACAAGTCGTTTGTGCATTAAATTTCATTTAATTCTGATGATTCCTTCCTGGTGTTGCCACTTTTATAAACAACAGCTTATTTAGAATATTAAATTTAATGAATTTTTCGATGCATAAAATATACTTCTTCTCTGAAGGACAAATGAGGGAATATCTTTACCCAGACTATTTAGATGATGTATAATTTACAATATGCAATAACTATCTTCTTATAACTTAAATTTATCCGTGCATTTCAAACACTAAAATGTGTGCAGATACTATATAGGCACTGTTGGGATGGTTGTTAATGCAGGATTACTTTAAGATGTCTGCATTAGGACGACATTGTCAGGTTCGTAATCTAGAAACTTGATAAGTCTCTATAGTTGTGAGAGCGTGACAAGTTAATCCTGAAACCAGGTTGATAAATAGTCTGGGAGTCTCTCGAAGAGTCTGTGTTGGAGCGTCATAGATTGTTGAGAGAGAAGAGTGTAGAAGAATCTCAGAGTGTTGAAGCCTGTTGAAGCGTTTCTGAAAAATCAAAGGTTTTCTTTTGATCACTCATTAAAGACAGAATATGTCACACCTTTCCAAGTCTTACATGATGCAGAATCACTTCTGTTCGGATCTGTTCGGACATAGTCGGGATTACTATTGGGCCATTGGTCCTTGACACTCCTAGTTACGGTGGACTTTGAGGCCAATGATTGACGTGGGAACTGCTGTGGTTACCTCTCACTCGGCTGGATAAAGGGAAATCAAAGGCTGACGCCTTAAAAATTGATGGATTGTCCGGTCTTGGATACTTTCCTACGCAAACTACGTTACTGTTGAGAAGTCCTTAGTTTCCAAGAAGGTTATAAATCATTTTCGTGTAGACCGTTACAAAGGAAACAAATACTTTTTAAAATGTCTTGATATTTATTTCAACTAAATTTTTAATCACCAAGATTTAAGAAAATTGTATTAAATATACTTCACTGTGTGAGTATCCAAATATTTATAAATAATGTATTTAATTCTAATCGGATTTTTAAATATTACACATATTAATTTCTAATCAAATTTTAAACATATTGTTGTTTTAATGAGATTATTAAGCACTGAGATTATATAAAACATGATCATACATTGAGAATTTTGCTTTTGGACCAGTGCTTCTCAAACTTTCAAGATTTGCGACTCAATTTTCAATCATCATTTTCAACACGCCCCTATCCATACAATAACAATGTATTGAATGCAATAACAATATACTTTGGGGCTAGAGCTATAATGTGGCTTAATTAGAAACCGTACAAATTACCAAGACAAGTATTAAATTTTGCATATAACAAGCCTATGGGAAGGTCATTAGTAATTATTAAACTTGTTCTCTTAACTTTGTGTTCATGAATTAATTATCAAATGCATTGAGCAGTACTGATGCATTTATAAATATATTATATCACTGTAAATACGTATTTTATTTTTTATTATGTCAGAATGTATTTCGTTTTGCTGTCTTTCAATAAATTAATAATTTTTTTGAACTTCTTTTCGACTTTTCGATGAGCTCGCCCCCCTCCCACATGGGTTATCACCCCCTTCCTAGGCAGGCCGCCCCATAGTTCGAGATACATTGTTTTAGACTTACGTTAAAAATATTACGATGAATTATTATGTTTAAGATGAACTAAAACTATAAATTAAACAAACACTTTAAAATTTTTTAATATTCATTGTTTTTTTAAATCAGTGCTTCTCAAAGTTTCAATATTCGCGACCCAATAATCAATCATAATTTTCATCGCTCACCCCTCATACAATAATAATGCATTAAATTCAATAATATATATATTTTTTGACAATAAACCTAAATTTGATTTTAACCTCTAAATGCTGCCAGCGTATATAAATGTCTCACTCAGCCAGTGCGTTAAGTACCCTGGACGTATATATACGTCTTTCCGAAGTACGACATTTTCTGGGAACTGCTATCCGTAAAATAATTCCGAAGGGTGTGGAATGCAATAAAATTACCTGGACAGTGTTTGCAAAGGATGTTCTTATTTCAGAGGATTTGATTATTTATTCCTTTACTACCCCTCCCCCAATACATCACATAAGCTCGCCTACGGGTTATTGGGGAACGAATCACGTAATTTTTAATCGGCATTGAAATAATTAATCATAAACCGGACAAGTCATCAGGATTAGAGTTATATGCAAAAATTGATTTTATATATAAAGAACCCATGGGGTTACTGACAATTATTAAACGTTCTTAATTTAGTATTGTTAAATTAACTATAAAATGCATTGAGCAGTACTGATATATGAATGTATTTTATTTGTTTACTTTCAGAAAGTTAATAATTTTTTTTTTAAATAATCTTTTGCTTTCGACTTTTCAATATGCTCGCGCCCCCTTTGTAGGGTCATTGACCCCCCCTGGGGGAAAGTGACCCCAATTTGAAAACATTTGCATTCAATACATTGCTTTTTGCTTTTAAAAATACTAAGACCATTTTTTTTTTCACAAAATGTCAAATTCAAGCATTTTTTTTTTCATCAAAAATTAAAATCTGTTTGTTTTCATGAATATTAGTTAGAATGGAATAACATATCAATAAATTCGATACGAATTTAGACAGATCCCATTTTTGCCGCATTTAATAAAGTAATATCATTTTTTCTGACTCATCATAAAAACATCGGATATATTTAAATTCAAAAATATTTATATATTTGTGCAGCTGAATTTTAACTTCCATCTACTTTCAATCCACGAATGACAACAAATATTAGGAATAAGTAAATGTCATTTTTGCTATTTTATGCATATATTTTTACAACGAAATGAAACTTTTACCTTAGTCTTCCCTTTCTTATCTCTAGGAAAATGTATTCATCAAGAACAAAATGTCTTACTTTGTGCGCGTGTGTGTTTTTCAGATCACACAGTAATTATTCCAACTAAAGAAACACATATGTACGTCAGGAAATATAGAACCTTATTTAATTCGAAAAACCATGTAGAAAGAAGTGCTGACAGATCAACTGTATGAATGTTTAAAAAGTTGAAAGTGTGACAAATAATATTTATTAGACGTTATTTTCTATTTGTTCGTTATGAATGCATTTGCTAACGATCAGATGAATGAGAATCGCTGTCCTCGAAAAACATTACAACAATATCCGCCGTGCTTGAATCTAAAATGAAGTTTCGTACTATAATGATGATTTGATTATATGAACTGTTTATCAAACTTTTTTATGAAAATTTGGCCCGAATTTCAAAGGAAATCTGTTTTTTTTTTTTTTTTGTTTTTTTCCTTCCGGGGGGGGAAGTTTTTGTAAAAATTTATTTTTTTGCGGGAAAAAAATCTTAAAATTAATTGGAATTCTAAGGCTCATTGTACAAAAAGAACAACTAAACATAAAACCCTAGTAGCACACCCGCCCGGGGGCCCGGGGCCCTTTGTGCCCACCCCAGTAAAACGGCCATTGGGCGCTGAGCTCCCCGGAGCAGATATCCCGATCAGATTGTCAATTTAACATAGACCCCCAGTGTTTAAGTCTCCTAGCGGGCCCTTTTTATCGATATTTTGCGAAGGGATGAAAAGGTTTGAGTCGCCCTTTTAGTCCGGGAAGGGGGAACCCAGACCGTGGGTGGAAGCGCGATCGCTACCACTTGGGACCATTGGGTTTTAATAATTTAACCTTCATTGTTAAAATGATTTCCAAAACTGGTATTAAATTTAAAGGTGCTACAGATTCATTGACGTCTCTTTTTTTGAAAAACCCCCAAATTATTTTTTATTTGTAATTAAGTTTGTGTGCGTAGATCATATTTTTTAAAGCCTTTGCTAAAAAAACCTTTTCCACGGGGTTTAAAAAAAAAGAGGGGAAATGAAAGCGTGTATGATAAAAAGAAAAGCGTATGCAATGCGGTACAAGTTTTAAATATTTTTTCCCTTTTTGCCCAATTTTTCTTTTTTGTAGTTTTCAACTGTACCCAACAAATTTTTAAAAAGTCGATTTTTCCACGGGCCCATTGAACAATGTTGAAGTTTATTATATAATAAACGAAAAAGGGCGATTTGGAGCCATCTCCGATTCCGTAAGCGTTCTTCTCAAATTTTTCAATATTTTTGACCCAATATTCACTCATAATTATCATCTTCCCTTTCCTTACAAATAACAATGCATTAATGCAATTTTATATTTGATGCATAAGCTCAGTTAGATTTAACCTTTTAAAGGTTCCCACCGGCGTATAAAACCGTCTCACTCAACTGATGTGTAAAACCCCGGACGTATATAAAATTCGTTTTTCCCAAGTATGATGTTTTAGGGGCCCTGCTACCATAAAATTATTCCGTAGATTTTTGTAATGCAATAAAAGGATCTTAAAGGTTTTGAAGGATTTACTTATATCAGGGGATTTTTTTTTTTCCCCCTTTTTCCTTTCCCCTCCTCCCCAATACATCACATACGGGGGCCTAGGGAAAACGGAGGCACTGGAAAAGGGAATGGCGTAACTTCTCATCAACAGTATATATAAAAGGGGATTATTTATAAATAGTATAACTTATTAAGATAAAATGTTAATGTGTGTATATAATTTTATATGGACGCCCCATTGTGTCCTTGGTAATTTTAAATATGTTCTTAACCTTTTTTTTGTAAAAGTAAAAATTTAAAAACACATTTTTCAGTATGATACATTTGTAAGTGTATTACTTTCTGTGTAAAAGTTTATTTTTTTTTTATAACCCAGAATGTATTTTATTTACTTTCAGTAAATTAAAAATTTTTTAAAAAATAATCTTTTTTTTTCGATTTTTCAATATTTTCACCCCTTCTTGTGGGGGTTATTTCCCCCCGGAGGGCATCCCCCACAGTTTGGCCTTTTGGCACCGCGGGTGTGGTTTCATTTTCAAGGCACACTGTATGGTTAAACCACTTTTTGAAAATGCGGGGCATTAGCTGTCAGCTCTTCGATCAAAAGGGAAAACAATGCATAACTATATCCATTCTCCTTTAAATTAATGTTACATAGTTGAAAAACCCGCTTTTACATTTTTATCCTTTTACCTTTCACCCTTTATTTTCGAAAATTTTTCCCAAATTTTGCTGTATATGAGCACCCCGCAAAATGTGCCGTTTCCCGGGAATCAATTAAATCAATCATAGTGATTTACTTTTATCGAAATCAAAATTATACATCAGGTTTTTTCCCATTATGTCGCTATAAGCGTGGAATGAAATGTAGGGTTTTTTATTATTCCTTTAAAGCCATGGCTTTTCTCTGGGACAGCTCTTTTTCGTTAAAAAGGGGTGTTCAAAAGACCTTCTTCCCAAAAATATATTTTCCCAATATTTTTTCTTTTTCTTCTAATATGAGTATGGCAATTTGAAGTCTGAAAATGACAATTAACAAAACAGTATTTTCTCCCTTATTTTTTTTTCATACTTTTGGGGGAGTAACTGAGCAAAAAAAATAAATGGGAAATTTTAATACTTTTTTGTGTTTATTTACTGCGTTGCTATTTTTCTAGATCGGCAGCCTTTTTTTTTAAAATTTGGTTATTTTAATTTATTCTGTGAAAAGAACAAATTACAAAAAAATTAGTTTCCCCCCTTTCTGTTTTACTTTATCTAAAAAAATAAAAAATTTGCTGAGGAATCTAATATTGAAAATGTATACCCTTGAATTAAATAAATTAATGGATTCTCTGCAATAATAGAATATCCCCTGACAATTTAAAGCATTTTTTATTTTTATAAAAAAGGTTAACATTCCAAAATTGGGATAATGTGTTGTCCCGATCTTCTGCTAATAGGTTTATATGTGTGAATAGTTTCGATACATTCCCCCCTTTCCCAAAAGGTATAGATATATGTCATTTAGTAAAATATTTAATTACAGTCATTGACTTAAACAAACTGAATGTTAACACTGAATCAAAAAGATAAATTAACGTGAAAAGTTTTTAAAAATTTCACAAAGGTGACGGGAAATAAGTTTTTTTTTGTGGGACTGTGATCAGAGTTGTGTAGGAAACCCAAAAAATATAGAATGAGACTTTAAAGGATGAGACGTAATTTTATTTTTCTACCAAAGTCCCAAAATTACGAATTTTGCCACACCGCTTGAAAAACTTAAAAAATCCTTCCAGGAAAAATTTGGGTTTTGCTTATGTAGGTAGGGGTTGAAAAACTTGGTTGACTTCATCATTGCTTCCCAAAGACCCTTTTAAAGGGCGATTTTCCCGTCCCAGCTGGAAACAATGAAATCATTTGGGTGCGAGATTAGGACTTTTATGGCGGATGGTGTAGGCGTTTCCAACTAAGAGTTGCAATATGGTTTTGCATTACCGTCGTCGGTGTGGCCTCGCATTGTCATCCAACAACAGAAAGCCAGATTTGAGAAGTTGAGGCAGTTTTTTCCTTTGCCTTTTTTAAATTTCAGGGGTGCCCAGACCTGTTGAGGGTTTTAACCCCCAAAAAGTTCCTGAAAAATTTTCGTTTATTCAGTATGAAAAGCCCTGAATTTTTCTGAAAAGGGGGTTTTTTTGAACCCAAAATCAAGCGGTATGGAAAAATGTCCCCAATAGTATTTTATGGGGAAAAAATGAAAGTTATGTCTTATTTTTTAATGTTTAAATTTATGTTTTTTGTTTCCATATCAACTCTGACCACAGTTGAAAAGGGGAAAATTTATGTTCCATACTTCGGGTTTTTGGGAGCAGCGTTATTTACTATGTGATTTGTGTTAAAAAAAGATCTTCATGATAAATTTAGTTTAAGTCTGGCTTCAATTTCCTCAAGGATTTAGAGGGTTGAATGGGGGAGAAGTTGAAAAATTTCTTTTTAATTCATGCAGAATAAAATGTAAGATTAAAACCAAATACATTTTTGGGAAAGCAATAAGAAATTTTTTATAATAATTATAAAAACCCAAACATTTTTTATTTATATTTGGCAATAATCAGTAAAAAAATTAAAAGCTATGTAATTTTTTTAATTTAAGCCAACTCTAACAACTAAGAAGCGTTTCTCAAACTGTGAGTTGTGCTCTTTAGGGGTGGTAAATAACCCCCTACAAGGGGGGGGAGGGGGGCAGTAGATCGAAAAAATTTAAAACAAAAAATTATTTAAAATAATTATTAGTTTACTGAAAGGAAGCCCAAAAAAAAATACATTTTGACATAATTCAAAATAAAATACATATTTTACTTTATATAATGCACTTACGAAAGGGAAAAAGTACTGCTAAAAAGTATGTGATAATTTAATTTTTAAAGATATAAAATAAAGAACAAGTTTAATAATTACCTTTACCCCTATGGCGGGGTTTTCCAAACTTTCAATACTGGCGCCCCCCTTTTACATTAATAAATTTCTGAATGCAATAATAATGCACTTTGACGTACTTCTAAAAAACGTCTTAATTTTAAACCGTACAAAAATTTAAAAACATTAAAATTTAAAATTTTTTATATGTTACTTTAAAGAAAAAAAAAAAAAATTAAAATAAAAGGATTTTTTATTATGTTATTTTTCCTTTTCTATTTTTTAAATTCGAACATATTGGAAAATGCGGTGGCTGCTTGGGGCAAAATATAATATCCCCGGGTAAATATAGAAAAAACTCAGAGGGGCAATTTCTAAAAACTTTGAAAAAATTTTTTTTTCTTTCAAAGGAAAAGCCCGGAAGTCCTTTTAAAACTTTTAAACTTGTTTTTTTTTCAATTAATAAGGTAAGAGTAACATATATAAAAAAAATTTTAAAACTTAAGTAATATATATTTTAAAATAAATTTCTTTTAAGTAATAGGTCACACAATTAGGTTATTTTTTTTTCTCCCTTTTTTTTAAAAAAGAAACAGATTGAGAAATAATTTTTTAATTAAAGATTTATTTTCCTTTTAAAAATCCCTTTCTAAAAAATACAAATGTCATTAAAAATAGCCTAATCTATTTTCTTTATCTTTTCCATTACATTTCATTTCGCGAAAATTTGTGGGTCAAGGCAACATAACCCGACGTCTGCACAAAACATGTAAAAAAGCTGTTTTCCTCGTACAATTCTAGTCAGTCTTGGGCCCAATCGATTAACTACCGAATCTCTTTTGAATCCCCCCCTTTCATAATTCACGCGTTAATTGTAATTACCCGGGATTTAAATATTTACGGCAGTGGATTAAAACAAAACATAGATATATTTTTTAAATCACAGCGAGCATTCGACGATAATAAAGCCCCAAGTACACAAGAGGGCAAATTGAATAGCAAGTTACGAATGGGTTAGGGATCCATTTCAAAAAAACTTCAGAATGGCTAAAAACTGCCAAAAAAAAATCTTCATAGATTTCACATCCAGTGACGAAATTAAAGGCAATTTTTAAAAAAATCACTCTTTTTAATTTGGGTAGAGATTTAAAATTTTAATTTTTGCACAAAACAAAAACATTTCGTATACTATTACCATTTTTTAAAATCATACCTTTTGGAATCCGGTTTTCTGGGATGGCTACTTTGAAGACAAAAATAGATCTGAGCTAAATAACAAAAAATAACCCCCGGTGTCAAAATTTTTAATTTTTTGCCTTCCTTTGAAAAAAATTTTCTCTGCAAGAAAGCCCCCCCTAAGTCACTGATAATTATTAAACTTGTTCTTATACTGGCTGAAGTACCCTTTTAACACGAGTTTATTTTTTTTTAAAAAGATATATTATTCTTGATATAATTTTGCTTAATTGTAAGGGAGTAAAACCAAGTGCATGACAATGTAAAACAAAAAAGTAAAAAGATTTATTGAAAAGAATACCATATTATAAACGGTTTTTTAATGAACTGTAATTTTTTAAATTTGCAAATTAGCATTTAGAATAAAGTTAAAAAAAAAAAATTTAAATTGAATAACAATTGTGTTATTTTTTAATATTTAAAGCAGAAATCCGGGGTCAGGTGTGTGCACTCGATACTAACGTTAATGGTCGGGAGGAAAACCCAATTTTTTTTTTTTATAATTATTTTCAATATACAAGATAAAATCAAATTTTTAGTGAATAATTTAACCAAAAGAAAATATACTTTCCTATTTCAAGCATTTTTTTTTATCTTTCATAATTTGAGAAAAAAAATCCAAAAAACTTAATAAATTGTTTAAATGTGGGGGAACCTAAAAAGGACACAAATCACGGGGCACTTTTTTCTAACATTATAGGAAAAGTTTTTTGCAAACAAAAATGTCAATTTTTTTCACGTTATTGTAATTTTTTAAAGTCCTTTGATGATCGACAAAATATCCTGTTGGGAAATTTTTTTTTTTTTTTTGTGTCTTTTTTTACAGGGGGAAGTGCATTTTGGGGACACTTATGGCTTCATGTTTTTTTTATAATGTAGTTTTTGAAAAAATTTTCCTTTCGTTTTTATTTTTATTGTTTTTTTCAAATTTTTCTTTTTCCCCTTACATCAGTGTTTCTAAAAATTTCAATACTGGCGACCCAATTTTCAATCATAAAAATTTTTGTCGCGCCCCCATCCCCCCGTACAACAAATAAAAAGTATTTTTCTGCAATAAAATGCACTTTGACGCTAAAGCTACAATGCGATATCAATTATAAACCGTATAAGTATTAAATTTGTATATGTTACTTTTAAGTAATATATAAAATTTTTAAAAATTATACTCTTAAAAAATATACATATTACTTACCTATTATGGGTTTTTTTTTCTTTCTCTTTTTAAATTGGAACAATCCTAAATTTTTTTATTTAATTAAAAATTTATTTCCCTTTAGCATCCATTTTTTAAAAATACAAATGTCAAATTTGGGAAAAAAAAAGTTATTCTATGTTTTCTCTCATCCCTTTGCATCACATCTGGGATTATCGGGTACGTTTGCGTGGGTCTGGGCAACCTTTTTACCTCTGCGCAAAAACATGTAAAAATGCTTTTTTTCTACAATTTCCGTCAGTTTTTGTCGACTCCGGTAATTTTTATAGCCCAAATTTTTCAAACTTTAAAGTAAAAATTTTTTTAAATTTTTTACGTTAACTGTAATTCACGGAATTAAAATATTTACGGCGGGAGAATAGAACAAAAAACATACATACATTTTTAAAAATCGTAAGCGAACATTCGACGATAATAAAAAGGGTCAAAAAAAGTACACAGGAAAGGATGGTTTGAAAATTTAAAAAAAGGGAAAAATTCTCCCAAAAATACTTAAAATTTGGGTTTACCACTACTGAAGTAAATGATGGGGGAAAAAAAGCACCAAACCCCGTTATGTGTTAAAACTTACAAATCTGAAGAACATGTAAAGTTGCTTTTAAAAACCCTTTAAAAACATTTTTGCCATGTTGGCAAAGAAAATTTTTAAAAAATATTTTCTTGATGAAGACAACTTTTTTTAGCAAGGTTACAGTGGATTAAGGGGTCTATTTCAAAATACCCAGAAGGGTTTCAACTTCCGGGAAAAAAAAACTTTAAGATTTTAATTTAGTGAAAAATTAAAAGGCAATTTTTTTTAAAAATCGCTCTTTTTAAATTTTTGGTAAATTTGGGTGATAATTTTCTTAATTTAAAACAAAAGCACACCCGTATACTATTTCCATTTTCAAAATCCTTCCTTTTTTTAAACCGGTTTTCTGGGGAGCTGCTTTGAAGACAAAATATAGATTCTCAGCTAAAAAATAGAAAAATAACCCAGAGTGTCAATTCCTGATAATTTAAACCTTTCCCCGAAAATTTTTTCTCTACAAGACAAGCCCATGGAAGTCACTAACAAAATTTTTAAACGGTTTTAAAATTTAGTATCAAGAAATTATTTATATATAAAATAACCCTTTTTCAGTACTTATACATTAAAACGCATACTGGGGGGAAGTACCGGCCTTCGCATGGTTCATTTTTTTAAAAAAAAAAACATTATTCTTTATATAATAAACTGAACTGTGGGGGGAGTAAAAGGGGTGCACAACATTGGATACAAAAATGAAAAAGATTTTTTGATAAATGCTATAATTGTAAATAACTGTTTAAAAGAACTGTAATTTTTAAAACCCCAGAATTAAAAACATTTTTAAAATTTAAAGTTAAATAATGAAAAAGAATATAAGATTCCGATGAAGAATTTTTGTGTTACTTTTTTTAAAATTTAAAAACGAGAAGACTTCCCAAAAAGTTTTAACCTGGGGGCAGGCGCCCGATACTAACGCTAAGGTAGGGGGGACTTTAAACACCCCAATCATTTTTTTGATAATTTTTTTTCACAAAATAAAACGATAAAAATTGGAATTCCAGTAAATAATTTAATTAAGAGAAAGTATACTTACCGGCTTTCCCAAAGGGCTTTTTTTAATTTTCTTTTATAATTTGGAAAAAAAAAAAATAAAAGGGACTAAAATGGGTTTAAAAAAAGGGGGGAAAACCCTTTAAAAAAGGACGCAAAAAGAAATTTTTTTACTAAAAATTAAGGGTTTGTTATTTGCTGGCAAAGCTGTCAAAATTTTTTTCGTATTGTAGTTTTTAATGAGCTTTTATGATCGAGTGAGTGAATATTAACGTCCACTGTTCAGCTACATGAGGGGTTTTGGGGACGGACCTCATACTTTTGAACCATGGCCCAAAAGAGCGGACGACCGAGATGGCCTCTTTTTCTTTCCCCACACCACTCCAACAAAAGGGGGGACGTTTGGGGGGTTTTCCCCAAAATTTAACGCGCATTCTTTCCCCCAAAGGCCGGGTCTTTAGTGGTACTGGCCCCAACTCGTGACAATTTTTGGTGATCAACAAATAACCCAAATTGAAAAATTTTTTTTTCTTTTTCCTTTTGACAAGGCAAACTGAAATAGGGGACACCCCTTTTGGGTTCATAAAATTTTTGTTTCCCCTTTGTTCTTTTTGGAAGCATTTGGAAAAATTTTCCTTTTCATGTTCACCGCGTTTTCAATCATGAATAAATGCATTCTTTTTAAAACAGGTTATTCCTTTTTCTTGATCAAATTTCCCAAATTCCTTTCCAAAGATCACAGATGCCCCGTGCCACCCCCCTTAAAAGTTATTCGAATAAAAAAACGGATTTTGGGAAAAAAATTATGACGTTTTTCACTCTCCTTTATATATTTGAGAATACAGATAAGGGTAAATCTTGGCCAAATAAAACCCTTTTCTCAAAACCCTTTTTCCCAAAAATCATAAAAACCCTTTTTTATTTTTCAATTTCCCAAGCGAAAAAAAAACAAAAAAAATATGGGGCGGAACTAAATTTGAACAAATCATACCAGTAAGGGGTTGGGAAGGGTTTAAACAAAAAGATCAACAAATTTTTATGCTGTCTGGCTGAAAAAATGAATCATATCTTCCTTTTTTTTTCCAAAACCCAATGTACAGTATTTCAATAATTTCAGCAATGAAAATTTTTTTCTTTTGAATTTTTTCAGGGCCCGGGGTTTTTTTTTTCTTTTTTAAAGAGTAAAATGTTGCTTAAAAAAAACGGGAAAAAAAACTTTTTATCGAGGAATTTCAACCCAAAATTAAAAAAAAAATGTTTTTTTTTTTTTTTGGTTTTTGGGGTCAAAAAATAGGCATTTTTATGAGGGAAAAAAACAGATGATTTAAAAATAAATTATATCCCGTGTTTTACGTATTTTTTTTATGGGGGAAAGTATTTTTTTTTTACTTCTTTTTTGGTTTTTTTTAAAAAAACTTTAAATTTTGGGTATGCTCGCGCCCCCTTTAGGGTTATCGCCCCCCAGGGGCGCGCCCCCCACGGTTGGCCCGCCCTATGGGGATGACATAAAAAAATATATGCATGGGTTTTAAAATTTATCTCAAAATAATTTGTACGGTTAATAATTAAAGTCGAGTTGTAGCTTTACGTCAAAGTACATTATTATTCAATTCAATACATTGTTATTGGATGGAAAGAATGGGGAGGGAGCGATGAAAATTATGATTAAAAATTGGGTCACAAATATAGAAAGTATAAGAAGCACTGAGTTAAGGAATAGCTAAATAACTGTTTGTAGTGCTATCCCTAATCAGCAATCCCTGTAATAAAAGAATCCTATTTAAAGCAGATATACTGTAAATCCTTTCTTCTAAAGTTTCTCAGATATTAGTAACACTTCTGTAAATTTCCCTTATATTTTATACATTCACTATACTTCTACTTGTACCTAGAATCGTTCATTTGCTTATATCACGGTGTTTAAAACCAGCTCAAGCACTGCTCATAGTTATAACACCGCATTCAGCATTACAAAGCTATACTATTCGAATTAATTGGGACAAACATTTTCTTTCTTGTCTGAGTTGGTTTGTGATTACCAGATATATCCCGACCACCTCAAACCGGTAATATCTGCCCATAAGTAGTGCGA
Organism: Trichonephila inaurata madagascariensis; assembly: GCA_019973955.1. Taxonomy (NCBI): domain Eukaryota; kingdom Metazoa; phylum Arthropoda; class Arachnida; order Araneae; family Nephilidae; genus Trichonephila; species Trichonephila inaurata. The sequence goes on along the minus strand of BMAV01013497.1, from coordinate 17,843 downwards.
TGGATCAACCTTGACTATAATTTATTTTTTTATTGGTTTTAGTACATTAGTTGTTCAGCTGGCAGCCATTCAGTGTGGTAGCTTGTGGTTATAATTTTTCGTTCCACGTAACGCGAGTTACTTTTACTTGTTCAGAGATGAATATTACTCCGAGGAAGCGTTCTAAAATAATTGCTCTTAATGAACACTCTTCTATGACTGTGAGAGATATAGCTAAGGTAGTTGGTGTGGGCAAATCAAGTGTTTCAAGAATTTTAAGAACGTTTCAAGATTCCTGACCATCATCTCCAAAAAGAAAAGAAAAATGTGTGCTCAAATGGAAAGTTACTACAAGAACTGATAAAATTTTAATAAGAAAGAGCAAAATAAATCAATGTAAGACATGCACAGACATTTGAAGGTATTTTACTTTCCTTTTTTTCTTTTGAAACAATACACCGTTCCAAAATAAATTCAATAAGCTGCTGAAATTTATAATTACACTTACAGACTTCTAACAAAAAAAATCAATGGATTTATAAGATGTTTTTAGTTAATCAAGCCCAGACTGAAGGGCATGTGTTTTCAACTACATCCTTTTTCAAAGATGTCCTTATAGACCACTGATTCTTTTTTTTCTTTGCAACTTGGGCAAAGAAGAATCAAGAAGTAATCCTCTAATGACATCATTCTGTAATGATAGGCATTTACCATTTCGTCCATCAGTATTAAATTTTTTTTAATATTATAAGAAAATTAGTTTGCATTAAAAATAGCAAAAATTGAATTATTTAATAAGAGTATAAAACAAAGAATGCTTTCAAAGTGAGAATAATTATTTCTTTGAAACACAATTATTAGAAAATATATATATATGCTTAAGTATATATATATATATATACGCAAAAATATACATAATTATTAGAGATTAATTATTAGTGTAAAATTAAGAACAATAACAACATAATTATAAGAAATGTCAAAAGCATGATTATTAGAAATGCATTTCTTCCAAATTCGGTTTTCTAATGACAGTAATACTAAAAATAAATAATAATTTTTCTGGTGGTTTTTTAAAGACATTCTGATAAAATCGGTTTGAGAAAACATTAAATAAAAATTCCTTAAAAAGTGTTTAATACTGATTTATTTATACATAAATGTATGTTATTAAAAATATTTAATTATTACTTAATCATTTCAAGTGATTTAATTTTTTGAAACATTGTAAACTTGAGTAAGCATGGTATTGAAAAAAAAAAGTTAATCTTTTTTCAATTCAATACTAAATTTATACCAAAAATTTCATTAAAGAACAAGTGATTTATTTCAAAGATAACCTGATTTTTTTCTTTAAATTTTTTTAATAACCTTAATTAATGCTATACTTTATAGTGTGTAAACATTGAAATACGTTTAACGCGAAAACGCTAATGATGAAACATCGGTTAAAAACTATTATGTTCATGCAAATTTTCTCTTACAGCGAAACGAAAATCGCTTAACACAAAAAGATTTCGCTCTTTAAAATGAATGAAATACGGGAATTGTCAGCCTCGTAGGTGAGATTTATGAGGGGTGTGAAATGAAAGATAGGTGATTCACAAGTTTTGTAGAAATGATGTTAACTTGGCTTTGAAATATACTCGGAATAACTTGTGACACCAGCCAATTTTGTTTATCTAAGCTACTTTCACCCCCCTCACAAATAAAACCTCGCCCCTATCAGTTGGCTTTGAAATTCGATGGTGAGTACATCGTAGTGAGAGTAAAAATCTGTAATTCGTGCGATTTTTCTGTTTTAGAAAAATTTTCTCATAAGCACAATTTCAAAGATCACATTGGGAAAGCAAAATTATATTTCGCTTGCAATGACGATGGAGCTTCGTAAGGCTGTTAACCAAAAGCAGAAGTCGAAAACTGGAATCTGTAAAGATTTTGGTATTGTTAAATTTCATAAGATCTTGTGAATATTTTTTAATTGATTTTTTGATAAATGCATGTTTATATACATATCTATATGAATAAAATGTACTACAATAAGCTGAATTTGGTTGGATATATGGTTTTTTTTGCAAGACCCTTTAACACGAATATTTATTTTAACACAAAAAAATATTTCAGTCCCCTCAGTTTCATGTTAAGCGAATTTTCCTGTATATAAATTTATATACAAAAAAATTAAATAAAATATAAAAAAAAATAATAATAAAGATTCCCTTGAGCAAAAAAATTAAATATATACTCAGTACCTTAAAAATAATAAATTAAATAATAAGGTATTTCAAGGGATAAAAATACTTACATGATCAAAATTGAGTGCGAGAAAAACATAAATAAAAATTGTTATGATATAGATTTTGATGTTATAACAACAGTCAGAAAACTCCAAATGTTATTAATTGAATATTAGCTCTAGAATTTGAGTCTCAACGTCTAGATCCGTTGTGTCAATACAAATATATATATATTTCTATTTTTCAAAGTCTAAATAGCCCTAATCTATCAAATGTATCGAAACTTTTTAATATACAAATGAGTCTGTTATTTACAATACAAAATTCAGAGAAAAATTGTTGTACATTGATACTGATATAGAAAACGAATTTTAAACGTCTTCAATTTAAATGGGATTGCATGAGTCACTATTTTCCTTGAATAATTTTATTTCGAGTCTTATAAGATTTATTTTAACTTCAGTATTTAATTGCCTGAGTATTCAATGTTCAATAACAATTGCATTAATTTTAAAAGGTAATTTGAACATTGTAGTTTAAAGGTGCTCTCTCTAGTTTCCATTTCACATAACTGGATTTAGATCAAGTAAACATATACTATTTTAGAAGAAATTAATTTAATAAGAATTTAAACTGCTTATGCCTAATTTGGTTTTAAATTTTGATTTAAATGAAATACGGGTAAAATTCCGTTCTCACACATGTATATGAATGAATAAATATAACTGAAAACATTTGGAATAGACATAATATTTAGAAACCCGTAAAATTATTATTAACATTAAAATAATTTTTATATCCTACAAACTCTGCTCACGAATCAAATAATAAACTCTATAAAGAAAAAGAGCATTGCACATTTATATTCAGATTACTATTTATTTATGAACGGAATTGCACGCATTTAAAGAAAGTTACCTTTTGGGTAGTAAGTTTTTTTTCGCGAGTGAAATGAAATTTTTTTATAGGAAAAAGTAAAATATGTCTTATCATTTTCTTTAAGAATGAAACTGTGCTCAAGTTATTATGTAACTTTAGATTTCGACATATGCCCTTCTCCCCACTAAAATTGCGCCACTATGAAGAAGAGATGTTATTAAAGTATCCAAAACATGAAGATACTTTTATATATAAATAAATAACATTTAAGGGCAATCAAAAGAAGCAGGATGGACACACAATACCTGAAACACTGTATGTAAGGAAAACTATAAATCGATTCTTTATTCATAAAGCACATTTGAATTTTCGTTATATGTGAGAATATCGTATTATCCCTCGTTTAAAAAAGGAAAATGGTTTTCGGCATGTGTCAGAATTCGATAGCTGCAGGATCGTGGCTTATCTAGATTGCGTTTTATCGTTCCGTGATATTGATACTAGTGCTAGTCAGAATCTACCAATTTATAATGTAAATAATGAATCGATGGGCTTAGGATGATCCTACAGAACGTCACACAGTATCTTATCGACCCCTAATTTTCAACATCCTAGTTACTAGACGTGTAATGAAGTTAGCCTTGCTGGATCGTACAAATCCCTTTAAGAAACTTGAGTAAGGTTGTAGGCTTGTTTCCACCTATAGTGTGATGACCTCTAGAGCAGCGTAGACTGTCTACATGGTGACCATAAAAGCGGTTTCATTTGACACTGCAGTACAGAGTAACAGGACATCAGTGGTGCATCCGACAAAAAATAGGTACTGAAATGACACCATGTCGCCTTTTCATAACGAGACTTAGTGTCTTAATGATAGTATCCGTATCTGGATGCACTGAGTATACATATGGTCTGTTTTCAGTATCATCATATGGACCAACACCTGGTGTGATGGTATTGCCATCAATTGGGTACAAAACACGAATATCCAATGTGGTCAGTTTTTTGGTAATATAAACAGCCTATTTTACATTTCTTAGATCAACCCGGTGTCTGTGTTCCATCTTCGAGGCCTCGGAGACGTCATTTTTCAATAAGGTAACGCTGGATCGCTTATTTCCTGTTATATTCTGACCGAGTTCAACATAAAAAGGTGTTGGGCTGTTACCCTAGCCGGCACTTTCTCCAGGCCTTTCATCTGACCATGGATTGCTGAAAGACTAGACCGAAACCACTCTACATCCACTATGATTGGTGAAGCGTGGCATTGATTTAAAATAGCATGGAATGATTTTCATATCTCTCTATTATATCTAAGCCCAGTTGAACTACATTCCTTAGAGGTCTTCAACAATTTTAGCAGCCAAAGGCAACAGTTGTGTGTACTATTTCAGACTCTATTTAACCACAAATTGTCTGTACATTTAATCATGTTTACAATCTATTTGCTGTATACATACAGTAACTAATATTTTGTTATTTACTTTCTTTTCTGGTGCAATTTTAATGGCGAAGAATGTATTTATTATCATTTACATCTCTCGCTTGTTCCGTTAGAAGATGACCCTTAAAACTTGCAATAATATCAAAGGTTAGCAACATAGGTTAGTTTAAAAAAATGAAATATCTCTTTAAACATACCGTTTCCTAACTAATTATACAAAGCTGCTACAGTATTTATCAAAGTATCAATCATACTTTGCAAGTAAAAATAGTGTATTAATTGTGTGATTGGATGTGGGAATTGTGTGATTATATAACTGACTGTGAATAAAAATTGCCCAAAACGTATTGTATTTCCAAAATATCTACACAAAGAATAAAGAGGTTAGTAAATAATTTGTAATCCTGTCATAGGCAATGAAAAATCTATTTAATTTCAAGGATTTTTTTCTTTTATTAATTTAATTCTCAGTCAAAATGAAGGAGTTAGTAAATACAAAGGAGTACAATTTTAAATTTGTGAAAAGATCTATATATTTTCTTGGGATGATATTTAGATATTGTAGTTTTGCACAATTAGACGTCCTACAACTTGCCAAAAATTTGTATTGCATTGGATTTTTTTGGTACTTTAAAACGTATTTAATTAAATGCGTACGCTACATTGTAACACAGATAATACTAACATTTTCGAATGATACAGACATTACTAATACTTTCTAATGATACAGATAATACTAACATTTTCGAATAATACAGATAATATTAACATTTTCGAACAATACAGATAATATAAAGGCTTCCCAAGTGTTATTTAAATCAGAATACTAAAAGGTGAGATGTATTTTTATTTTAATACATTTGACGAATTGATATTAGCAGAAGCTATGAAGATGTGAAAAGTTTTATTCCTGGTCTAAGGAGTATTTATTTTCACAGCATCAAATTCTCAAAACTAAAATGATTAGGAATAGCCAATTTAAGCATTTCTTTAACCTAGAGGAATACACGAAGCTGTTGTACTTTTTCCCTTAACAGTAACTTTAAGGAATACAAGAATTTAAAGATTTTACTTTTCTTGAGCATTTCATACAAATGCGTTACTAGCAATATTTTAAGGATCATATGTATTTGTGATCTATCTTTTATTTTACTCACGATGATATGCTCAATCCATTCGAGGGTTAATAATACAATTAAAATAAGAAATTCTTTAATTTTCTTTAGAAAACCCTCTACTCCTGATGAAGTGCCTTTCATTCTAACAATTTCTAATTTTTAAGTCCTATGACGAGATTTTGCACAACCTTTTAACTATATTTTCTCACAGCAAAAATATGATCTTGAGAAAACACAACGTAATCAAAATTGATTTTGAAAATAAGGAACGCGTAAATAAATTATAGTTTAAAAAAAACTAAGAAACACTCTTTTATAATTAATCGTATGAAAAAGTAATAAATAAATCTTAATATAAGAATCAAATGATGAAGGAGAAAATTATTGTCATTGTGGCAAAAGCGTGGGGTGCTCGATATCAATTGTTATAATTTCTTACCAGTTCTATTCCGAAATGCAGAGTTAATGTAAAAATGTTGCACAAAGCTCCCCACGTTTTTACCACAATGACATTAATTTTCTGCTTAATCATTTCATTGTTGTATTAAGAATTATTTTTTTTTACTTTTTAGTTCGATTAACTATAAAAGCGTGTTTTTCAGTTGTTTTTTTTTAACTATAACTTGTTTTTCCTTTTTAGTTCGATCTACAGTAAAAGCGTGTTTTTTTTTTGTTTTTTTTTAGATTTTTAAATTGCCACTTATTCATTGAGGAATTAATCTTAAATGTGTTATTTTTTTATAATCTGGAATATCCATTGACAACCTATAAGTGTGACTATAGGGCTTGGTTTGTAAAAAGTAGGATCAGCCCACTGAAGGAAATCTGAAAGACCTAAGTTTGAAATATTTCATGCGGAAGAAGACGGTAAGTCAATTATATTTTTTTACTAAAAATAGCTCAATATTCTTTTTATAACTTACATCAAGTATTAGACATAAAAGTACACGTTTTAAATTGAACAGTTTGTGAGACATTTTTTTTAATCCGGTGTCACCTCTCTGCTGTTTTAGTAGTCACCAAATCTGGAAATGTAATGTGGAATTAGTCACAAAATCTGGAAATGCAATCTGAAATTAGTTACCAAATCTGGAAATTTGATCTGGAATTAGTCGCCAAATCTGGAAATTTGATCTGAATTAGTCGTCAAACTAGAAAGGGAAAAATGTTAACCTGATAATTTACGAAATGAATAAAAAAATTTTTGTATTGCCATCTGCCCTTTTACAAATTAAAATTTCAAAAAAGCCCTTTTGGGGTAAAAATCGATTTCAAAATTTTTAATACGGTAAAGCTTATAAATGCTTTTTAAAAATGAAACGTTTTAATTGAAAAAAAAAGTTAATCTACAAAAAAATGGAAATAAAATAATTTTTCCCAAACAAAAAAAAACCGATTAATCATCAGTTAGAAGATTATACGAAAAATAATTTAAACCTCGAAAAAAAAGAAAAAACAATAATCCCAAAAAAATTGGTACTGGGAAACTAATAAATTTAAAAAAAATCAGAGATGGTGTTAAGAGACTGAAAGCAATTAGCGAGAACAAATTTAAACTAACTAAAAAGAATTAATTCTTGTAAAAAAGTTTTTTTAACCCAAAATACACTTTTTCATTCACCCAAAGTGAAGAAAAAATTATTAAATGATTTTTGGGAACAATGGCGGAAATTCGACACAAATACCCATCGCAAACTTTTCCATTTTATCCGATTCATTTTACAATTACAAAAAAAGTATTACGCTTTTTTTATACCGAAACAAGTCCCTTTGAAGAAATAACCACAACAAAAAAAAAGACAAAAAGAATACATGAAAATTTATTATTTTCTCGAATACCGAAATAAATTTTTCAAAAAAAAGAGTAAAATATTTAAATTAACTTCTAATTACTACAGATTTTTTGTTTTTCAAAAATAACAAGAGGGAAAACTTGAAATGGGGAAAAAAAAGTTTAAGTTTTTTTCAAAAAAGAAAAATGTTCACAATATTCTAGGTTTAATTTAATTGGTAGTGATTTTTGTTTTTGTTAGGTTGCTGAATTACGGAACGTATTGTTGTTTTGAACCTATATTTTTTTAAAAGAAAAATTTTGAAAAAGGGTTTAAACGTTTTGGGATTTCCGGGGACTTTTTTGTCTTTGTTGATCAATTGTTCTAAAATTTAAGCTTAAAAAAACTTTTTTACGTATGATTTTAAAGTTAATTTTGGGGTTTCCCCTCCATTTATAGTTGTGACCCCCTTCATTTTTTTTTATATTTTTATCTTTAAATATTCTTTTAATTTTGTTTTAAATGATATAATTGGTTACCACTCCATCTGTAAGCCTCATGTTATGCAATGTGGAGCATGAGGATTTTCGGAAATACATTAATTTTAAAAAGGACTTCTCATTTTACATATAAATCTTTTAATTTTTTTCTAACTTAATGCATTTTATAACAATATTAATTTTAGAAAGGTAAGGATTCTTCGGTAATCCTTTAAGAAATTGTATAAAAGCCAACGTAATATATTTTTTAAGAAAATTGCAACATTGAAAATAATTAAAGCAAAAGTAAAGTACCACCAGGAAATAAGATCAAAAGGATTAAGTTCCTCGCCATTAATTTTTTTAAAAATATTTAAAAGGTAAAACATAAATTCTTTTTACAGATAATTTTCTTTCTGTATAAACTTATATCTCAAGAAACTGTAATGCCAAAGGAATCCATTCTTCCGAATTTATGTTTTAATTCTATTTTTATATTAGCACCTTACATAAATTCTCTTAGCATTATAGTGTAGTTAATTTCTCACACTACATTAATTTGCTGAATGTTTCTGACAGTATTTTTATGCAGTTCGAATATGTATCAAACTACTACCAAAGTTTTGATACTATGTCCTTAAAAAATATACATTCATGCGGAAATTTGCTACAAACCAGTTTAAAACTGCTATTTATTTATTTTTTTTTACTTATTGGTTATTCTAGTTTTTATGAAGAAAGCTGTCTTGAATATTTTGATGTAAATTATTCGGGATTATTTAATAATAAATAACGGTACTGGATATTTAATGAAAAGAATTAAAATATAAAACCTGATGGTTTTCATTTCAACGCCATTTACTTCATTTGACACTTCTCAGCTTGTTTTTATCTTTATCGCGCTTTACGATGGTAATGTATTATAAATATCATGTGAAAATATTTTTGATGACTAAATAAGCAATAAATGGAAAAAATGGAAAATGAAAATGTGTAATCTTAGCAAAAATAAAATATGTTACGTTCTTAAAAACTAGGAATAATTCAAATGAAGCTTAAAATTATGTTTCTCAGTTCAAAAGAAGAGAGGCACTATACAGGGTGTCACAAAAGTAGTGCCCATACTCTGCACAGTCAGATTTTTTGTTGGCAGTATATACAAAATGTCCACAGAACTGTACCTATGTCTTCCATAGTTTACAAGAAACATATTGTTATGAATTTTGTGTAAATAATGTAAATAATTTATATTTGGGTGTTTAATGCATTTATATTACTCTATGTTATTTTTATTTCATGTTAAAATTGTACTGTTCACAAGCAATGCCTCCCCCTTACGTTATAAGGGCGATTCAATGAGAACTTGGGTGAAATCTTGGCGGAAGAACCAAGTTGGCATCATTTTTGACGACCAAGTTGGCGGCCAATTTGGCGTCATTTGAGACCATGTTGGTGAGTTCGAAACCCTCTGGATTCTTCTAGAAAGTAGTGGATCTCTCCATTAACGTCACGCTCGATGACACGAGTGCGTTATTTCTGAAGTTTCTCGCGCCTATAAATAGGCATCCCAGCCACAACCAGTCAATCTTGATTAAACCAGCGAGTAGTGAGGATTGTTTTGACTAGTGATTAGCTTGGCTGTGCTTGTGAATAATCTTTACTTACGTGTATTTTTAAACACTGATGATTGTGTTTGACTGCTGTTGAAGGTGTGAAGACCTTCGGGTATTTACCCTGTGAATATTGCCGCTGAATCCTGTATTTAAATTATTGTTGATAATAAATTCGCATCGCTCTTAAAGAACTGTTTATTTTCTTTGTGATTGTTTTGCATAAAATCCTCGAACCCAGATCTACGTAATAATATGGTAAATGATGGTTTAGGATGGTTCATGATTGGCTGGATATGTTATATTCCGGTCACTAGAATGGACTTGGTTAAAGTTCTATGGCCCCACGGTTGCACTATCTCACACTGTTGAGTTTTTTCTTACTATGGGTCAACATCAAGGATTTTATGCATCGAGACTTGTTGACAACACAAACGGACTTAGCTGCTCGTCTGTTCGTACTGTGCTGCTTTGTTGGACATCACGCTCGTGCGACGTGTGCATTTATCGATTTCATGGCGCATTGAATCCTGTGCCTCGATATACACATCCGACACTTTGATCATCTGCATTTTTAAATATTTGCAAATACAAATGCACTACGGTGTTTATTCCTTGCACCGGCTGTGGTATCATGCTATGTATTTGTAAACTAGGAATCGTACTGATTCAGTTCTTTGGGCAATTTTTATGTACTCCCGACAGGGAATCTAGATGTTCAAATTTTGGAGTTTTATTTTGGAGGCACATCCGGTATATATGCGAGTGTGTTACATAATTTTTATTTTGTGTAATATTGTTACGAAGTTTGTGTAAGTGTAAATAACTTGTATTTTCTTGGATGTGCAATGCTTTTATATTACTGTATGCTATACTTAATTAATGTTAAAATTATAATATTTGCAAGCAACACCTCCCTTTACGTTATAATGAAGATTCAATGACGATAGAGCTAAATTGGCGTCATTGGTGACAATTTTTGGCGAGTTCGTGACTCTATGGAATCTTCTGGAAATTAGCGGAGAAGTCCGCTAATTTCACGATCTGTGACGCAACGTATCTTTCTCAAAGGATCCGAGAGGCCTATAAATAGCGATACAGTCGCAGAAAATGAGTTAGCATTGTTTTGACTAGCAATTAGAAGTTTGTCTTGATAATGATGTATCGACTAGGGATTAGCGTGGCTGTTGAGTAGGACGAGCAGTTCTTGGGAATAATCTTTCACGTGCTGGTATTTTAGATACTGATAGTTGTGTCTGAGCGCTGTTGAAAGTGTGAAGACCTTCTGAGATTCATTCCTCGAATATTTCTTTCGAATTTTGTATTTCAATGATTGATTTTAGATATTAAAAAGTTCCATCGATCAACGTAACAATATTTATAAACTATTAATTGCTTACTTAAAAATATTTTTTAGAGGAACTTGATTATAATTGATGGCGTTATATGTTTTTAATATGTTGTACTTTCTTAGTAAATTTTGATTCAATTTAAAATGTAGGCATTTTCCTCTCAAACTATGAAGAACGTTATATATTTTTCAAGTTCGATTCTACAGAACTCGAAAGGTAATATTGTTAACAATACTTTGAAATCCTTTATGTATACTATCTAACTATGGCATTGTTTATTCTGAAGTGGTCTGTATACTGAAGAAATTAGATACAATAACTTCTTCTTAATTTACATTTCGATACTTTTAATCCACGCTTAAACTCTTAGAAGATTGACAGCTACATTGTTAAGGCTGTTTTCGGCGAATGTTAATGTATAGGACCAAATTCGGAACATTTTTTCAGATATAAAAGTAATCGAACATTAATATTATATTCTGGCTTCACTATCTTATAGAGAATCCCTGATTTTATCATATTACGCATTTTATCCTAGTTTTGACACATTTTTTCCTTTTATAAAATGTGTTTCGCATTTTTTCTCCTATACCGTAATGTTAAATGAGTTATCCCTTTACACTTTAAAAGAAAAAAAATTAATTATTTATGAAATATTTTGAAATTTTAAAAACTTCTATATTTTAAACCAATATATGAGTTACAATGTCACAAATTTTTATAAAAATTGAGTCGTTTTTTCTGTCTCAAAATGTGCTCCGCGTTAAGTTCTCGTTCGCGTACATATGGCGAAAACAGCCTTAAAGGATTCATTTATATCAATCCATATGAAAACTCATAATATTGTAATAAAAGTTAGCCTGGTGATAATTTTCTACTTTTAAAAGAGATTAAAATTAAATAGCACCACAAAAATTAAGTCCGAGTCCTTCTAATAAAACAGTGTTTTGAAATTGTGAAGAAGTTTTGTATTTAAAGTTTCTAAGAAGAGCTTTTTCATAAAAGGAAATATCCGCACAAAACATTAAGATTTATAACCTTTCCCTTGGTGGTTTCATACCGAACCTACCACCCTTCTGAGATAAGCGGTTTTTACGTTAGCCATGATGCTCTGAATAAGCTCTGAGGAGATAATTTCTTGGGCATTTTGGAATCAGCGAAATGTATAAGATAGGTGTGGAAGGTTGTTTATTATAGAGAAAACGTGCCTCTAACTTAACAATAGTGGAGATAAAGCGTGTGCAATCGTAGCAAAAAGCCATGGAAAACTTTTACTCTCTTTAACTTCCTGCAAGAACTTATTTTTAGTATAAGAGTGTACTTTTACCATTATGTGCAATATATTCTTTTTATAAGTATTTAATTTATTTTGAAGTTAGATACTGAATGCAATTTATTGATTTATAACATATTTTCTTTTTATCGCATTTTATTGTATCATTTCTATAATTCCATGCCATACTGAATTATCGTGCACTTTATACACCCTATGGATTTATTTAATTTGTGTAGTGGTTGCCAGGTTGAACAATATAATAGAATTATATATAGCTACAGATGTATTAGAATAAGAAAATTTATTTATTAAGAAACTTTTATTTATAATTAATAACTTGAAACATATTTTTTGCAGTGTTGTTGTTGCTAATGAATTAAAATATTTTTTTTATATAATCTTACCAAAGTCGCATGCAAGATTTGTTTTTAAGAAAATGTAACAGTTATTTAAAAATATTGGGGCGATCACGTTACCCATTGCATTTCGGTGGCAACTTCAAAACTCGTTGGTGATCTCATCTTTCAATGTCGTACAGGGGTAGTGGCTTCCTGAGATAACAGGGAATTTTCATTTTTTAATACATTCAACTAAACCACACACATGGTCATAATAGTAATACTAATGCATTATTTCATTAATATTTAAAATATTTCACTCAAAGGGTTAAGTCAGTGCTTCTCAAAACTTTCAGTGCTTGTGACCCAATTTTCAATCATAATTTTACAAGCGCCTCCCCCTCCGTACAATAACAATATATAGAATGTAATAATAATGTACTGTGATGTAAGACTACAGTACAACTCTAATTATAAATTAACAAGATAGTATTAAATTTTGTACATAATTTTGTATATGACAAGCCCATGGAAGTCATTAGTAAGTTTTAAACCTGTTCTTAACCTAGTATGATAAATTAATTATCAAATTCATTATGCAGTACTGATACATTTATAAGTATATTATATCGATATATCAGTTGTACTTTGTTTTGCTTATTTTCAGTAAATAGATATATTTTTTAAATAATGTTCTATTTTCGAATATTCGATATGCTCCCGCCCCCCCCGTAGGGTTGTCACCCCCCCAGTAGGGGGGTTACCCCACATTTTGGGAAAAGGCGGGGTTGTTTCCCTTTTAAAAAATAATTTTTTTTATATATTGTACGAAAAGGGTGTGAATATATATCCCAAAACCAGATCGGAATATTGAAAGTTTTCCTTTAATCAAAAAATATTTTAGTATATAATTTTGATGAAATATAAAATTAGTCTTTCCATCATCGCGCAGTCTTTTATACATTTCTCATTTTAACATTATCAAGTTTGTTTGTTTTTTTGTAAGTTTCAATTTTTGTATGTTTTATAAATTATTTTTTTCATTCGGGTTTATTCTGAATAAGTGTTTATTCTGTTACCCTAAAAATATTATATATATATGTTAAATTGATCAGACATTTTCATGTTATAAAAGTATGTATAATGAATATGAATTAATAAACTTCAAAATTTTTTTTTTTCCCTTTTTTCATATTGTATTTTTTCGGGGGGGGAAAGGGTTTTAAAGGGAATTTTTTTTTTTAAGGGTGAATAACCTCCTGTCAAAACCTTTAGTTGCAAAATAGCGGTATAAGGAGTGAAAAATATCCATTGATTAACAATAATATACAAATGAATAACAATAGTTGGTTACATATGTATACAAAAGTATATGTAATGTTGCATGACAGATTTAAAAATTGGTACGAATATTTATTCTGAAATATTTGTTAGATTGAAGTCCTTTTCTAATTTAGTGGATCATATATTTTCTTAATTTACGTAAAAAAAAAAAAATTCAAAACTCATTTAAAATAGGACCTATGGAAATAAGGGTTTGAGCCTTAAATAAGCTTATTGTGAATTTTTAGAATCATTCATAGAATCAATTAGGTAATGACTCAATATCGAGTAAAATATTAAAATTATATTCATTTAATATAAAGTCTAATAGGTTTCATGTTAAGTGTTATTGATTAAGGTAAATATGTTTTTCAAAATATTACAAACTTTTTTTCTTTATTTTAGGAACATGTAATTTTAATTTTATGCGTCATAAAATCGTTTGCTAAAATTTGTATTTATCGAAACAAATTTCAGAGAGGGGGGAAAGATTTTATTAATAAATTGTTAAAATATAAAATAATATGCAATTTTAATTTGTTTGAGAGATTCAGGTCTTATTTTCTTTTAATGTTTCTCGATTATATCATTAATTATAAAATATTTCATGTCTAGTAGAGATAAAATATGGTCTGGGTTGATTTAATGACGAAAATGTTTAGAGGAAAAAATCATCAATCATCATTAAAATATGAGAAATAGAAACAATTTCGAAATGAATATTTTTAGCATTTTTGTTTAAAAAATTTGAAATAATTAAAAAATCACAAGTGCAACGTTGAAATACTATTCATCTTCTAAATAACTTTAGAAAAATAACCGTTTTTCTGCATGAAAAAAAGTTTTTTTTCTTGTCACACAATCAAAAAATAAGAATCTGGGGGTAAATTTTTATTGCAGTGATAGTTAACGTTAAAATTCGAGTTATGCGTGATGCAATTAAAAACATGCACAAAACTCTTTTATTACTCTTCTCATTTCTAAAGAGTGAGTATTTTTAAATATGTAATTATCATTGTTTTAAATGAATAGTTTTTTTTTTTTAAAGCGCTTTGGCAAAATTGCTGAAATGATTATTTTTTTCGGTCGTTTAAGAACTGTTATTTATTTTGCTGAATTTTGTCTTAAAAATATACGTTTCCTATTATTATAAGATTTTAGGGTAATTATATTTTTATGAACGTAACAGAATAATAAACTGTCTCATTTCCTATTAAACTAATTTAATTTTTTCAGTGACTGCAAAGCATAATATTCTGAAAAGTTTATTTGGCCACCACATTGTTTTTTAAGGGTTTATATACACCTTTTTGGAATATCTTGTAATGTAAAAGGGTTTCTTCTTTGTACATCAGCGTTTCTCAAAATGTGGAGCGCCTCCCTAGGGGGGGGCGTGATAACTCTATAAGGGGGTTGCGAGGATATTCAAAAGTCGAAAACAAAAGATTATTTAAAAAAATTATCAATTTGCTGAAAGTAAACAAACAAAATACCTTCTGGCATAGTAATAAATAAAATGCACATTTATACTAATGCAACACACTGATAAATGAATCAGTATTCCCAAAACAATGTATTTATAAGTAATTACAATATTAAGTTAAAGCAAAGAATAATTACCGTGACTCCATGGGTTGTCATATATCAATTATATACAATTAACCAGTGATAATGACGATAATAACCCTTCACTGCCGAAATTAAAAGTTATATGGTTCAATCCCCAATAGCACTATTTTTACATGTAGGCGCGCGTATGACATGAGGAGATGTATTGGAGGAAGGGGAGGGAACAAGAGAAATAAAGAAGCAAATCCTCTGGAATACATAAATCCTTCGCAAACACTGTCTAGTTAATTTTATTGCATTACAAGCTTTCGGAATAATTCTATGGATAGAAGTTCACAGAAAATATCGTATTTCGGAAAGACGCATATATACGTCCGGAACAATCAGGGGTGCAAACAAGGGGTCCTGGGTCCGAAGAATAGGTTATTTGAATTCAATGCAGTGTTATTGTATGGAGAAAGGGGGCGCGATGGAAATTATGACTGATAATTGGGTCACAAGAATCGAAAGTTTGAGAAGCACTGTTGTGCATTGTTTGTGAGCCACGTAAACTGTAAATTACATGAAACCATCTTAAACTAGTTTTATTTACCTTGAGTCGGCATAACTTGGACATTACCAGGGAAGTTTATTTGTGATCCGTTGACTGAAATACATGGATGTTTTGGCACTCTTTATAAAACACGTTATTATTTGTTTTTGAAAGCAGGCAAACTTCGAGAAAACAAGTATAGTATTACTATGAAGGATCACACATCTGTGATTAAAAAATGTATCGCTTATGCATATAGTGCAAGCATATCAAGTATATTATTATTCGTAACAACTTTAAGACAGTGATTCGCAAACTTTCAATACTCGGGACCCAATATTCAATCATCATTTTCTTCGCGCCCCCCTCCATACAACAACACTGTATTAAATTAAAAAAAAATACTTTTACACTAAAGTTACAGTAATGACTTTAACCTCTTATGGCCACCGACGTATATAAACGTCTTGCTTTAGCCAAAGCGTCATTGCCCGACATTATATATACGTCTTTCCGGAGTACTTTCTTTGCACTGCAATCCATAAAATTATTCCCCCAAGGCTTTGAATGCAATAAAAGGATTTGACAGTTTTTTGCAAAGGATTTACTTATTTCAAAGTTACCCCTTTTTCTCCCCCACCCCCAAAAAGACATCAAAATACGCGCGTCGATGTGGAAAACCGTGACATTGGGACCAAACAGCAAAAATTTTTAATGGGAAATTAATTAAAAAACCGTACAAATCATCAAGATAAGTGTTACACAAGCTTATATGGAGTCACTGGAAATTATCAAACTTGTTCTTAACTTAGTATTGTTAAATTAAAAATTTAAAATACTTGTACAGTACAGATACTTTATAAGTGTATTATATCAGTGTAAATGTGTATTTTATGTTTTATTATGTCGAAAGTATTTTGTTTGTTTACTTTCAGTAAATTAACAATGTTTTGAATAATCTTTAGTTTTCAACTTTTCAGTATGCTCTCGCCCCTTTAGAAATTATCACGCCCTCAAGCCCACAGTTTGAGAAACGCTGACTTTAAGATAATCTGGATATGAGTCTCCAAAAAGGAGAGATAAATGTAGGCGCAAACAGAAAATTTCTTCAATAACTAATAAACCCCTTATTAGAAATATTAAAATGAATTCGAAGAACATACACTCAGACTTTAGATGAGGTTTATTGACAACTGATTTTAAGGCTAGTAGCTCAAATGTGTAGTATAGGCTTCTAGAAACTGTCCAGAAAGCAAAACTAAGGTTTTTGCTTTTAAAATGCATGGACCAAAAATATAAATTAGGAATTAATGGCGACTGCAAAAGATAATTTTCAAATGAAGTTCATGTATGTAAACAGGATTACAAAGAAAATACCGTGACACAACATTTGAAACGCCTGAAATAGAGTTTTGGAGTTTTTTTTTGGCAAATGGCACTTAAGTCTTAGTTCTTATTCTATGTATGACGAAATTAACCAAGTACGTAGATATTTTAGAGAGTAGATTTATTATAATTTAAAACTATACAACACTTTCATTCTGGAAAATCATATTGATGTGCCTAATTGTCCTGGATTTATATCCCAAAGAGAACTTGTGGTAGAATTTGAAGAGTCATTTTTGTAAGATGTACTTGATTACCGAAGAGTACATTATTTGATATAAAAATGTAGTTCAAATATGATGAAGACGAGAATGTAAGTATTAATCTCGTTGACTTCTAGTAGGTTCTCAATGCGTTTCAAAACTAGCTCTAGAAAACGTAATTGCCTGACTGATTTCAGAACCTCTTTTTGATAGATTCAAATTAAGTTGGCTATTTAAAGTGATCTGAGGTTGAATCGTCGGAGATTATGAGATTATGTTTGTAATTGAAGATGTTCATATTGTGACTGTAAGGAGAGTTGTTTCAGTTGTGTAAGTGCAAGAAGGG
>BMAV01013496.1:0-78373 GCA_019973955.1 Trichonephila inaurata madagascariensis | reverse complement strand
AATATTTTAAATTTTAAAAAAACTAGAGCACTTTATCTTAGCCATTATATAAAATTACTTAAAAAAAAACAGTGAATATATTCACTTAAAGGAATGTAAATTTTGTAATAAAACAGTGATTGATATAAATCCCAATCTACTGTTATACAGAACATAAAAGATAGGACATACATAATAAATCTCACTTCTACTATTATACAAAATATGCACAAAAAAGTTAAGCAAATTAGTTTAAAAACATTTAGAGCAATCGCTGTCCCCGTTTGAGCTTTTCGAGAAGAACACAATTTGAGTAAAACGCATTTTAAAATTTTACATCTTATGAAGTGATGTCATCTGCTTTTACTAAAACACTTTAAGTTTTTGTTTTAGTGAATGGAAAATAATAAACTTGGTATATTTATAAAGCTTATAAGATGATCTATAAAACATAATCATATAAAAAACTTTGTGTCAACTTTTTAAAAAAATAGTGATTTTAGGGTAGTCTGATACCTTATAGTTGATATTGAATACAGGTGTGGTGGGCAACATTAATAATGAAATTTTCTTATACCATATTGTTATTTACCTTACATTGCTAATATTCAACATTTATAGTGTTTCATGTCATTAATCACTGGGTAAGTTAAAATATTTATAAGGGAACTTTAAAAAATTTACTGAACTGATGGTGAATTTCAGGAAAAAAATATTTAACACAATTTAATGATTATATAGCACTAGAACCTTCATTGCAGAAAGCTCAGATTTATTATTATTCCACAAAACATGCATCCACTTATTTATACATAATATTAAAAACAAGTTATTTAAAAACAAACTTTTTAAGTCAAATCCTACTTAGGTCAACAAAGAAAATTTTTATTTTAGTTACTTTTTATCAAACAATTACAATTGATATAAATATGTATATATTGATATATATGGCAGAATCACAAATATTAAGCGTCAACTAATTTTTATTAATCATCCTTAAAGTATCGTATCGTCATCCAAAACAACTGTATATATAAAAAATTCTTTAAAACGTGAGAAAAAAAAATTCTTTTGAAGTTTTGACCCAAGTTGCTAAAAGTGAAGCCAACGTGATTGTATCTGTAATTCTTTAAATTATTTGTTTCAGTCAATTAATTTTAATTAATTGTAAATAAGTTATCGTATTGTCAACCAAAACAATCGTGTATAGAAAATTTCAGCTCAAATGAGCGTATTAAAATGTTAGAAAAAAAACTTTTTAAAGTTTTGACACAAGTCACCAAAATGGTCGCTGAGTCGCCAAAATTGATGCCAACGTAGTTGTATCTGTAATTCTTTGAATAATTAGTTTTAATGAATTAATGTTTATTAATTATAAGTAAATTATACCTTATTGTCATCCAAAATAATCGTGTATACAAAATTTCAGCTCAATTGAGCGCTTTAAAATTTATTTTATCAACGATTAAAAATTTGAGCAAGATATAGAGAGATAGTGAGCTTATAGTAGGAATTGAATAAAGGAGAATATATTCAACCCACTCGGTAACTATCTTACGTATTATCGTAAAATCGTCAACTCTGTTGATAACTCGCCAAATTGGCAACCGTTTCCATTGTGTGGTACTCGCTGAATTGACATCCATCTGCTTCGTTTCCTATAATGTCACCAATAGCTTGTGATAATACGTTAGTACTATATATTTTTATAAATAATAATGTTTTTAATTTAAAAACAATCCTTAATTACGTAAGCACGAACACATATGTATTTTATTTATAGTAAAATTGTGGTTCTGTTCCAAGCTGATACCATTTTTTCTTTACACCAAAAACAAATAAACTTAACACATTACATCTGACGGATAGTTTTACTGAATCGATACAAGACTTCCCCTCTAGAAATTTGCCTGGCAAAGAGCCATTTCCCTTCTCCCAAAAGCTAAAAGATGCTAGAAAAAAAATAAACAACTTAAACACGGAAACACATGCACACAAAGCAGTGTTCCTGTTCTCCATCTTCATCTTATAACAATGGCGGCCATCACCATAATCCATGGATGAAAAAGGAGTTTCGCAAAGCATGATTAAAAACAGACAGGGTGCGAAGGATAATATAATGCCTCCCCTTTTTGTTTAGTTGCAAATGTTGCAGACTGGAAATGATAACTATCTCTATATTGAAACTCTGTATTTTATTTTTATTCTTTCCTATCCTCATTTGATCGTTTTCTCGATTTTTTTCATCTTTTATTCCTAGATTGTAGAATAAACCATGGAGATACATTATATAGTTTCGTTATAATCGGTTGCACTTTCGTTTTTAAACGAAGCTTTTTATTGTATAGTTGCAGGATAATATGGTTCAATATATTTCGCTTTGAAACAGCATTGAATTAAATTTATTTTCATCTGAAAGTCTTATTTTATCCATAAAATTTAATTTTTGAAACATATGGTGATTAATTGATTGTTAATTAAGGGTACATTAGCTAAATTTCAATTAATCACTGTTACTTAATCTGTCAATTGTATTTCAACTGTTATTGAACAAATATTGCATATATATGCGTAGTAGGATTCAAAAGTTCCCGAACTGATTCTATAACTTAAAAAAAAATTACCAATTAAACTGCTGAAACACATCCTTTTTGAAGACTCTTGAGTAACAGCACAATTTTGCACGGCTTGTAAAGGTCAAGTGTAACATTTCTAAAATCACTTTTAGTCATGTTCCTTTAAATCATCCTGAGATGCACTTTTAACTTCATCTGCAAATTGGTCTTTGTTTAACATGCGGGAAATGATATGTTGACACATCCTATGCATGTTACGATCCTTAGTCAGTATCCGTTGACATGTGGCCGAGCTTATCCCAACCGATTTTGCTGTCGTTTGAAGTCTGTTCTTACGTACCACCGCAGAAACCCCTTTTCGATGTTTTCAGTGGTGTGGGAAGTCTGCTAACGTCCAGTTCCAGAGCTTTTGTCGTCATCGAACAATTTCCCTGCCTTCTCTGAAACGCTGTAGCCACTCAAAAGCTTGCGTTCGTGATAATGTATCACAACCCTACACCTGCTTCAAAATTTCGTAAGTTTCCCTCGCACTTTTTCCCAAATGAACACAAGAAACTTGTATTCATTATTCGGTCAACAAACGCAATTTCTTTCAATCGTCAGCGCAATAATTATATCCGCTTACAAAATACGACGCCTACAGCGAGCCACCGACCTTATGATTAGGAACCAACTTTTTTTTAGAAAAGAAGAAGAATTATATAACACAGAAATGTTATCGTAGCCACTCTACTACAAAAAATTTTTCACGTGATAGGCTTAACTCCGTGAATTTTTTAATTCTTACTAGTATATATATATATTTGTGTCTGCGTGTGTGTGTGTTTGTGTGGATGTGTACACACACACATATCAAAGAACATGTATGTACACACATAGAAGAATGAGTCAGTGTTAGTTTTACTTTAATTATATTTTCAACTGTTGAACACAATTAAATGCTCCCTATAATGAACAAAAATTGGAATTACTGCAATGGAATAATTTCATTTAATCAGTTTTAAGTATTTTAAATAAAAATATGAAAATTCAAAATTTTTGATTACTTAGAAAAGTTTCCAAAATAACCAACATAAAGAAAAGATTAAAATTCTTTGCAATTTATGTTTTTTTAATTGATTCAGACAGTAATCCGAAAATTTGAACCTATTAATAGTAAACCCCTCTCTTCTCAAATATTATAAATATTTCGTTAGTCACCATATATGTGTTTTAGCTCTCAAACATTCCTTAATCTTGACCTCAAGCGATAAAAATAGTAATAAAAAAAAATGAGACAGAAAATTTCACTGCAATCATAATCCAGCATTCGTTCAAAGGTAGACTAATTAAAGAGTGTTATTAAAATTTGCGAAGTTTCAAACATTTATTTTATTTTTTTTTATATTATGTTAGGTTTTCTGGAAAAAAATCAAATGAGAATTCTTTGAGATGTGCATTAATGAATGTCCTGAATGTCTGATTCTGTTTTACTAATGAGAAGCGTGAATGTAACTTAAGGCTTATTTTCCAAGTGCTTTTCTGCTGAAAAGTTTGAGTTCAAATGAATTGTGTTCAAAAGGACGGGGAAAAAATCGAATTTCTTAGTTTTTCGTTAGCAATTAAGAACTTTCCAAAATGAACTTTTTCGCAAGTTGTGTATTTTAATTGAAATTTATTCTGGTGTTTGATATTTGCTTTGAAGGAAAGATATAATGTGCTGTGAAAAAGTTCAAAAATAAAAATTTCTTCAGTACTGCTGTGCAGGCTAAATATTTCCTCAATAAAAAGAATTTGGGTAATTAAGCTGAATATTATATTTGTATCGATATTTTTGCGCTGTGGGTTTATATGATTTAACCAGTTATTTTTTTAATATGACATTCCCCTTTATAATTTAAAAAGAAAAGCAAAGTTATTTCAATTAAATTTTTTAAAAAGGATAATTTTTTGCAGTTTATTAAAGAATTAGAGAAGAGTATTTCACAAGAAATTTTAATATGTTCAACTGTTAATATTCCTTGGTTGCATAATCAATTCCATTTACTCTTTAAATCATAATGTTATAATTCGTTCATTAATACTTCTGCAGAAAGTTAACTTTAGGCAAAATGTCAATATTATATAACTTTTATATTCAAATAAAAAAAAATCGACGAATTATGTTACAATAATATTCGTATAACTGGTTAACTGGCAAACATTTTAATACAGAAGTTAACCTAATATTTACTAATGTAAAAAATAACTTACAGAACGTACATATTGTTACATTAAGTGAACGCCTCTCAAACTGTGGGGCGCGCTCTCTAGGGGGGCTTGATAACTCTAGGATAGGGGAGGAGGGAATTAAAACTCGAACACAAAATGTAATTTTAAAAAAATTATTAATTCATTGAAAGTAAGCAAACAAAATACATTCTGAGATACAAATTTTTTTTAAAAAAGGCAACATTTACACTGATACACTTATAAATGTATCAGCACTGCACAGTGTATATTATAATTAATTTAAAAATACTAAATTAAGAATAAGTTCCATAATTATCAGTGACCTTGGGGATTTTTCATGCATAAAATTATATGCAAACATTAACACTTATCTTGATAATTTATACGGTTTATAATGAATCCCTTAACAGCCAGTTAAAGGTTACGCGATTCGCCCCTCAATACCAACGTTTGGCACGCATGCAAACGTATGTGGTGTACTGAGGAGGGGAGGAGACAGGGAATAAATAAGAAATTCCTCCGAAATAAGTAAATCTTTCACAAACACTGTCATTTTGTTGTATTCCAAAGCCTTCGGAATAGTTTTAGAGCATGAACAGAAAAAAAATCGTATTTTGGAAAGACATATATATACGTCTAGGGCAATTTACGCACAGGCTAAGCGAGACGTATATATACGTCGGATTAACTTAAGAGGTTAAAGTTGCATTGTAGTTTTAGCGACAAAGTATCGTATTATCGAATTCAATTCATTGTTATTGTATGGTGGGGGTCGCGAGGAAAATTATATGAATGAATTTTTGGGTCGAAAATATTGAAAGTTTGAGATGCGCTGCATTAAGTCAACAAAACAGGAAATTTTTCATGATCGGGAGAAACAAAGCTCTACATTGTTGGTTTCCTTATTCAGCTAAACGTTAAATTTTTTAATATAAAAATATCTTATGTTAAACAAACTTGTTAAATTTATGAAACTTAAAATAATACAAAGTTTTGTGTTAAACTGAAGATTAACATTTATAAACAGTAATTTATTATTATAGAAATAATATGAAAAATAGTTTACATATTTTCAGTGTTAGAAAAAAAAGAATGAATAACATATTTTCAAAACTCCTTTTATGGAAATGCCTCAATAATAATAATAACCTAATTAGCTTTACATAGCTGACTTTTCAGTACACAGTCTGAGCCAGGATTTTAGAAATATATAATTTATAAGTGGATTTGTAGTCATATTTTTATATATCAGAGTTGAGAAGTTTTGACAAAACCTCGGTTATTATTTCAATCGATAATAGTAACTCTGAAAATACTTCAGTGCTTCTCAAACTTTAAATACTTGTGACCCAATTTTCAATCATAATTTTCATTGTGATCCTCTTTTATACAATAACAAAGTATTAAATTCAATAATAATATACCTGAGTAAAGCTACAAAATTACTTCCATTATAAACCGTACATATTAACAAGAAAAGTATTAAATTTTGTATATAATTTCATGCCATGCCTATAAGGTCACTGGTAATCTTAAATTAGTACTGTTAAATAAACTATGAAATACATTGCGCAGTACTGATACATTTATAAGTGAATTATATCAGTGTAAATGCGTATTTTATTTTTTATTATGTCAGAATGCACTTTGTTTTGCTTCCTTCAGTAAATTTATGTTTTTTTTAAATAATCTTTTGTTTTAAACTTTTCGATATACTCGCGCTCCCACATAGGTTTATCACGCCCCCCAGGTGACTTGCCCAAAAGTTTGAGAGAGCTCTGAAATATTTTGAATTTTTAAAAAATCTTAGTTAAGGCTCTGTATAGAGTTTTAACTTTAAATAAGAAAAATATGACGTTTTTTGAAGCATTTTTCTGGAAAGGAGATGTACTGAAAATATGTCATTTTTTCTTCATGTTTTAAAAATTATTTTATAAGACTTATATTGTAATAATATTCTTAAGACACTTTAATACTTCAAATACAGGTGATACTAAATAATATATATATATATATATTCGTTTTCATTCATTTTTAAAATCAGGGTTCAAAAGAAATTGGATTCCTTAATTGAATCAATTTTTTGTTGCAGCAAACTGTTTACTAAATAAAGGAATGTATCAGAAAAAAAGAAATAGTTTCCTTTTTACTTCACTCAATAGTTTTAAACAAATTTATTAGACTCAATCGAAAAGCACTTAGAATAAAATTAGAATCGTAGATTTATTGTTTCAATCAAACTATGCTGACACATTTTATTTATGTTACATCCCATTTTGAGTTACGTTTTCTACCTTCGAAAAATCTTCTAGATTCGATTAAGTTTGTTTTGAAAGAAATTCTTAACTTCATAGATTTTGCCTTTTTTGATTCAGTTTATAATGCATTCTTTCGACTGATTACTTTTATGCTATTTGCTTTCCTCTTTTAAACAATGTAAACAGCGGAACAAAACAGAATGTTTCAACATTTATTTTCCGAAGTCATCACTGAGGAGGAATACGTTTAACAAAGAAATATATTTTTAAATCAAAACGCGACTTCTTACCAGAAAAACATTTCATTTCCTGGTGAGTCAGAGAAAGAGTATTTCATTACCAACTGAATCAAGAAATATATATAATTCTTTTTTCTAAAAAAATAAAATATTTATTTTATCTTAAACTTTGTAGAACGAGTGGTCGATATTTCTACCAACAGAAATAGTTTAGTAAATGATAGTTGGGATTCAATATCTACCAAGGAGTTATTTTTCTCTTCACAATATGTCTTTACGTCAGCGCTCCTCAAACTGTGGAGCGCGCCCCCCTAGGGGAGCGTGATAACCCTAGAAAGATGGCGCGAGCATATTGAAAATTCGAAAGCAAAAGATTATTTTAAAAAATTATTAATTTTTTGAAAGTAAAACTTACAAAACACATTCTGTCATAATGAAAAAAAAATACATTTACACTCATACAATACACTTATAAATGTATCGGTACTGCACAATGATTTTTAAAATTATGTTAACAATATTAAGTTAAGAATAAGTTTAATAATTACCAGTGATCGCATTGGTTGGTCATATATAAAATTATATGCATCATTTTTTTTGTACGCCTTATAATTAATCCCTTAACTGCATATTAAAAGTTACGCGATTTACTCCCCAATGGCCCTGTTCTGCACGTATGAACGCAAATGTGGTGTATTCGGGGAAGGGAGATAGGGAAAAAAAAAGAAAATCCTCTGAAATAAGTAAATCCTTTTCAAACAATGTTAAGTCATTTTATTGCATTCCAAAGTCTTCGGAATAATTTTATGGTAAGTAGTGAACATATTTCGGAAAGACGTATTCGGAAAAGAAGTATTTACGCACTGGCTGAACGAGACTTTTATATACGCCGGTGGCGAAGAGGTTAAAGTCGTATTGTAGCTTTAGCGTTAAAGTATCGTATTATCAAATTCAATACATTGTTATTGTATGGAGAGGGGACGATGAAAATAGTGATTGAATATTGGGTCGAAAAATATTGAAAGTTTGAGAAGCACTGCTTTACGTAATGCGATTTGTAAACTCAGAAACGTCAATAACTCGACAGAAACTTTTCGAAGTGATAACTTCTTTAGGCTCGTTTTGCTAAAGAGTGAACTTAAACAAGTCATATAAATTTTTTTAAAATCAATTAATACTTAGTTCAACAAAAACTAACCACTAACCACTATACCGCCAATCCGGTACAGTGATTAGTGGCGCTGACTGCGGTGCCGTAGGGACTGGGCAAGAATCCCGGAGAAGGCCTGGATGGCTTTAAATGTGTAGTGCCTTCGCGGCATGAGGGTACTCTAACTAGCCGTTAAGCCGCAAGACCTCTCGTGAGGTTGGTGGAAGAGGAAGATAGATGGGAGGCTCCTGACCACCCCTAGTATGTTCTCACACAAAATTCGGTTAGAACCGAGGAAATCGTCCTGTCACTTCCATGGTGTTCGAAGTAAGGCTAACGACAGGCGTAAAAATCTAGTCCTCAGGTTCGATGAATTTCGTGGACCTTGATCTTATTTTACTATCGATCGGGTGGCATAAGCAACAACAAGAAAAAATTTATTTTAGTTACTCTTTATTAAATAATTACAATTAATATAAATACATATATACACATGAAAGAATCACAATATTAAGTAGCAAAATAGGAAGTGGTTTTCCTTTCCGATATGGTATTGGACATTATTTTTGTTTGTTACTATTTATTCATTCATAAATCATGTTCTCAGAAATTAGACCCTTGCAGGTTGAATTCGAACCCACGGCCTTTGATTTCGAAGTCTAAAGCGCTACCTATTGCGTTAGAAGGGCACAACAGACGAGTTTTATTTCTACATATGCTGTTGGACAATTATTGTCATTTGTTACTATTTATTCATTTTTTAATTTAATTAATAATTTAATATTTGAAAAACCTGTATTAACATCAAGTGTCATCCACTACAAATTTTGAAAAAATGTATTTGAACTTGAATGGAGGAATAGAAAGTATTTTATTAACGATTTAAAATTTGAACTAGATATAAAATTATATATATATATATATATATATATATATATATATATATAAGTCGCTCAGAAGCCAATACGGTTAAGTCCATTTGGTGATATTTTCTGATTCTTGTAAATTTTGATAACATAACTAATATTCTTCTTAGTTATTAAATGAATTATTCGTTACTACTTTTTTTCTAGGTTATTGAAAAATGGACGCAACGAGCTGAGCTCAATTGAGCTGAAATTTTATATACATGATTATTTTGGATGACAGTATAGTAATTTAAGTATAATTAATAAAAATTAATTGATTAGAACTAATTATTTAAAGAATTACAAATACTGCCACGTTGGCATCATTTTTGGCGACTTGTGTCAAAACTTGAAAATGTTTTTCCTCGCATTTTAAAGCATTCAGTTGAACTGAAATTTTATGTACACGATTATTTTGAATGACAATACGACACTTTAATGATAATGAATAAAAATAAATTACCCCTTAATGTTGTGATTCTGTCATATGTATATACATATTTATGTTAATTGTAACTATTTAATAAAATAGCTAAAATAAAATTTTTCTTTGTTGATCTAAGTAGGAAATAAGACAATTTTTTTTACATTACTTGTTTTTTAAATCAAAATTCAATTTAATTATGGCAAATGATCCAAATGAAAGCCCGACGAAGTACAGAACAATGCTTGACGGAGAGGTTTTTCAGATATTATAAAAAATTTGAATCTAAAGTATTTACAACCTATTTAAGCTACCGTAAACCTACAGTTTCCTTCTTAAAATACAATTGATTCACAAACATGATTGTATATTTTGCAAAAAATAATACCAAATGACTAAAGACATATGAACAAATAATTTTATAGGACATTACTAATATGACCTTATTTTTTATTCACTGAACTAATCTGCACCGATTCTTTATATAACATTACAAAATTTGAAGTGTTTACTTTTATCGTGCGATCATCAGCACTCGTATAATTTTTTTAAACTAAGAGAGATATAAATTTTCTATCTTCTGCCTTACTTTCTTTACTTCATAAGTCACCCTCGACAAATCAACAGTAAATTAGTGTTATGTTCTTGTTTGAGGACAGAGGGTATAGTGCAAAAAATAGGAGACAACATCCAGTCCAAAAATCCTGCCCAGAAAAATGTTTTAAAAGATAAAAAAATGAGTTAAGTACAGGAAGAACACCTAAGTTTAATTTTGAACAAAACAACTTCCCTTAGAAATTATTGGTTCGGTTCAAATATCGACTGCCTGTCCTATTATACAGTTAATATTTATCCGATTTATTTTCATTTCTTTTTTGTGCAATGTTTGTAGTTGCGCTTTTCTTCTTTCTCACATTTTAATATTCCACACTGTCAGATGCGTTTGATAAATGTGTTGTTTTTTAAATCTGTTTATACAATGTTATTATAAAGAATGCGATGAATCAAATACAGTATTCAATTATGTTTAAATGAACATTCTTTTAAACCAATAATATTATGAAAAATAAAGATACATTTTAAAAAATTTGTTTTAAATATTACAACATTGGGATATTAATGATTAATGGAACCGAAAAGTTAAGGAAGACCTGGCATTTTGTAGTTTTCATGTGTATTTTGATTCAATAAATTTGTAACTAAAGGTAATCATCAAATGCGTTTGAAGAATTACGAGAATCACACAGCAAAAGTAGATGATTAAAAATGCAAAAACTTATATGCAGATATGTATATAATTATACCATCAAAAAATGATGATATAATTTAATATTCAACAAAATCGGAGGGATTTTAAATTCTGAAATAGAGAAGCAAGAACTTTAGATCTATATATATATATACAGATAGAAAAAAGATGAATATTGTTGTTCTATTAATTTTCCTAAAAATGTAGCTAACTTTTAACATGCATTAAAAATGCAAAAAAGGCAACCATTACGTTTGTATTTATTTTTTTAATTATCAATTTTTCTTTTTATTTGAATATCTCATAAATTTATGAAAAATATTATTAGCGACTGTATAGTACAAATAATGTAACTATATATAAAACATTTTTTAAATTTCATTAGTTAAAGAAAATGAGGGTTTTAATGAAATAAGAATTTGGTATTTACTCGTCACGTTATCTGCGATAAAATGGAATATTTGGCGGTATTTTTAAACCCTTCGATGCCCTTTAAACCCTTTGCTTCAAAGCTTCAAATCATCGATTGCTTGTTTTTGTTTCTATCTTACGCTACATCAAATAAAAATAAAAACTATTTTTAATGGTTATGATTACTTGATATAATATTATATATCAATATGTATAAACTAGAAAACCGACTCCCTCCCTCATTATTCACGCTATCTCCAGAACTATTAGACCTGAGACTTGAAATTTGTTACGCATGTTCCTCTCACAAGGTAAATATCCACTAAGTACAGATTTTGCGTGAATCAAGCCCCAAGGGGTATTGAAAGGGCTTAAGGGGCGTTATAGATAAACATTTCCGTTTTTGAACTGTTAGATTCGCATACTTCAGATATGGCACCCATGTTTCTTTTGATTAATGCAGATCCTCTAAGAACTGATTGTACGGTTATGGACTTCTATGGAGGTAGCGAGGAGTTATTAGGGATGTTAAATTAAAAAAAATCCAGCATTCGAACTACTAGACGTACTGTAATAAAATTTGGTATGCATTTTTTTTTTCTTTTTTGTATTGAAAATCGAAAGAACAGTTTTTTGAGAAATAGTTTCTCAAACGGAATTATGCAGTTAAATAATGAAAGTTTTCTGTTTTTCAACTATTAGATTTAGACTTTAAATCTTTAAACTCGGCATGCATGTTTATTTTGTTGAGTAGAGATCCACTAAAAGTGGATTTTACAGAAATTCACTTTGGAGGAAGGGGTTACGGGGCATAAAAGATAATTCTTGAACTTCAGAAATTGAAGGCATTTTAAATCAAAATATGAGATTTATAAAAATATTTTTCATTACATTCGAAGAGGTAAGTAGTATATATTCGTAAATCAGGAAATACTTAGCAAAGCTGTTAGGTAACGGCTAGTATATACATATATGTATGTGTGTGTTTGAAGTATGTCTAAAAGACTTCTACTTTTACACCCTGGTGTATATAAATTATTGAAATATACAAATATTTGTACGTTCTCTATAAGTTTTATCATTAGATATTTTTTGTCCATGTGCAATACTTCTCGTTTTATCACTTTTATGCCTTTACAATATTGTGATCTTGTTTTAAGTGTGTGGAGGTTCCCACTGATAGTCACATTCTTTTTTAAGACTTTGTAATGCTTAATCAAGTTCCACTCTTTTTTTTACCTCAAAATGTACGAAGCATTTCATAGAGTGGAAAGTAACAAATGTGAAACACCCTTTTCTGAAACATTCGATCCACGATGGGAAAATAAAAGAAAAAGGTACAGATCAAATAGTCGCAATATTTACTTATTTATGTGTCCTTCATTTCGTTCTTTTTTCTTGTATTTGTATACATTTTTAAAGGGTATTGGGTACTTTAAAATTCTAAGAAGACAGCCCTACTCTCTTCAAACAAAATTCAGTTGTAAAAGCTCTTCTAGATGTTTACACTTTAAATGCAGTTTTTACTGGTAGTTTTTGTGGAAACAAAGTAAGATAAAATGGATTTAAATTATCCACATAAGTCATTCTCCTTAACTTTTTTAAAAAATAAATCTATAAATAGTTAAAAGAAATGATTTTTCATTTGTAAAGTATACGTTTTATTTGATATATATATATAGTATAAAAATACTGTTTCCTTAAGAATTGAAATACACTAAAAAAATGGGGGTTTTGTGTGTGTGTGTTGTTAAGAAAAGCTTTTTAAGAGCTGCTGCTATAATCCTCTGTGCGGTAAAAAAATTCAAAAAAGAATCCGTTTTTTAGTACTTCTATTAGTGGAATTATGTATTTGTAGAATTTTAAGATTCACTGAGCTCCAGCAAATATCTGAAGCTTTATCTAATTCGATCTGGGAATTTCTTCAAATTTAGTTTCTTATTCTGTTATTTTTCTTTGCCTTTTTTAAAGAAATAAATAAAATAAAATCTGATGGAATAAGGTTAGTTTATTTAAAAGAACATAATACAATAAGTAAAAATAGATTTTAAGATCAAGAAGTCATGTCAAAATGGAAGTATTTACATTTATCTAGTAATGCACTTAAATTCTGCGGAGGCATTAAAATATTTTTTGAATTAAAACTTCGTTATTTTATGGATTAAAACAAACAGGAAACCCCAATAATACAATGTTTTCGAATTTTAATCATTGTTCTTGGACAAAAAAATAAGTAAGCTTGATTGAGAAATTTTCAATGATGAAAAAATGGGGTCTTTGACAAAATGATTGAACTAAATTTAATGTTATTAAAATTTTTGTATTGTGGATTGGCAAACATTATGGCATGTATGGAAATTTAGTGCGTTCGGCTTCTAAACCGTTTAAATTTTTCATAAAAAAAGCGATAAAATAAAATTGGAAAAAAAAAAATGTTAAAATTTTAAAGTTTTTTTTTCCTTTATGTAATTTTTTTAGTAAAACTTTTTAAAAAATTTTCAAATTCCAAAAATATTTTTTGTGTTTAATTTTTCTTTGTGTAAATTAATTAAATGACAGTTTTAAACCCAAAAACCAACCAAAAAAAAAAAACACAACCCAACAAAACAAGAAAAAAAAACAAAAAACATTCAAAAAACCAACAAAAAAACAACCCACACACACACACACACACCCCCACACACACACACACACACACACACACACACACCACCACACACACACACACACACAAAACCCCAACACACACACCCCCCCGTTTAAATATATTTTTTGTACATATTTATACTAAAATATATTATATGAATAATAATTAATTAACTGTTATTTAAAAATAATACTTTTCACACTTTTTTAAATTTAAATTATTGGGCACTTTTTAAGAAAAAAAATGGACCCATTACTTTATTTTTAAAAAACTTATACAAAAAAAGCCATTGTAAGAATATAATTTTTAATATTGGTGTACTATTTAAATTTTCATTATATATATATGTATATATAATTATTTGAAACTAAAAGAAAAATCTTTAAATTGCCTAGTAATTATTAGTTTATTAATATCTTAAACTTAAGTATCACTAGGGTATGGGCCACTGCCCAAAAGACGAGAAATACCAAAGATTTTTTACCGCTTTCCAAACTTCATATGATAGCTACGTGGGAAATTTGAATCTTCTTAGACTTAAAATGAATAAATTCTTCTTTATGGTATTTAGATCTACTAGGGTATAGAATTTAAAAGCATTATAAAAATGGAAAACAATTTCCTTCTTTATTTCTAAGTAAAAAAAATTTAAATTATGACCTTTTATTTTCTTTATATTTCGCAGGAAACTAAATTAAGTTTTAAAACAGGGTTTTTTTTTTTTAAAAATTTTGAAAAATAAATAACTTCATATATTTATAAAGCTTGAAACATATTTTTAAAAAAGAAGCATTTTTTTTCAACCAAAATTTCATTGAAAGTTGTAGAAACTTACAAAATGTTGTAGACCCAAATGTCGAAGGTAAAAAAAGTTTTATTATTCCTGTCAAAACAACCATTTTTAAAAGTGTCAAGGATATAGCTATACCTAACCGAACTGTCATTGCCCGAAAGCAAGAAATTGTATGCAGAGTGTGAGGTCGGATTTTTCTATTTACTCTAGCTTCGATCAAATTTGGTACATGACAAGTCCTTTTCGAGAAAAACATGTTTCCGAAGAAAAGTATGGAAGGGAGCATTTTGAAACATGTCATTCGTAAATCAAGATCATGGATAGATTAAATAGGATCATAGATTTCCTTTCTTGCTCTGGTAGTGTTGGAAAATCAGTTGGTTAAAATAAAAGTGCTAAGAAGGGACTGGCATATACGCATTTAAAAATATAAACTTTCTTCAAATTCCTTCTAACGTGAGAGAAAGTAGGTATTTCAAAATCACTGAAATGACTCTAAACTAAAATTAGAGATAAATAATTTGTTCTGTTTACAGCAGTGAATTTATTGGTTGCTTCGCGAAAAATACTTGCACATCTCTTTTTATTCAACTCCTACTATTAGTTCACTCTCTCCCTATATATATTTATATATATATAAATCTTGTTCAAATTTTCAATCGTTAATAAAATATTTTTTGCTCATCCACTCAAATTCAAATACATTTTTTAAAACTTGTAGTGGATGACACATGATGTTAATACAGTTTTTTAGATATTAATTAAATAATTAAATTTAGTCGGATTATTCCATTGCATAAAAAGAAAAAAGAATGGATGAAAGGGAAAAAATAATAATAGTAGAATTTTGTATAAAAAAAGCATTTTTTTTAACAATGGGTCTGCTAGAAATGTGTTACGTGTTAATTCTTTCGTGGGCCTTGGGAAGATTATTTCCCATCCAAACACATGATCTTATAAAATACACCTGTGGGAAGCACAAAAAACATTATAAAACATTGGCATTGCTATTATGATGATAGGAAGATTATTCCTTTTTGTGCTACTGCACATAGTCCAGTAATTATGACATCTGTAAATCGGACATATAAAGATAGTACTTAAGAAGAAGTACCTTGTCTAAAAGCTGTCGCTGTATGTAACAATGTCATGGGAAGGATTAATCTCTTCCATCAAAGAAAAAAAAATACCGAATAAGAAGAATAATCGTACCTTTTGTTTTTTCAATGACCTTGCCATCATAAGTAGTTCCATACTGTGGCAAGGAAACAAAAGAAACAAAAATTTAGATCAGTTAACATAATATACAGCATTAACTCGTCAGCTATATAATAGACGGATATTCCTCAATAAAAAGGAAAGGGGAGGTCCTGCCTGCTTCCAAGCAAAGAAGTGTGTTGTTTCCGGATGATGAGCGCTTAGCCAGTGTGAGAAATCACATGACAAAGATGCTTTCCAACTATGTAAGAAATGTCGCAGAAAGGGACAAGAAAAGAGGGCCCACTATATGTGTGCAGAATGTGATGTCCCGTTGTGCATTACAACATCCTTCTCATCTTTTCATGCCAAACAATCTGCATTAAATTTAATTTTCTTTCTGATGGTGAACGGTTCCTTGGAAAACATTCTTCCCACCCTTAAAATTTAAATGTAAACATAAAATTTGGAAAAGAAAATATATTCCCTTAATTTTTAAATTGTAAATTAATCTTAAAAAAGTGCGAGAAATTCAAAAGAGATATAAATGACCCAAGAATAGGTTATAGCTATAAAATCAAATGCTTGATTATAATTGTTCTGTACAAAAGCAGCGTTCAATAATTTACTTCAGTAATACATTAGGTCAGAGATTGTCAAACTGTGGGGCACGCCCCTCTAGGGAGTGGGGTAACTCAACAAGGAAGGCACGAGAACATTGAAGAGTCGAAAACAGAAGATTATTTAACAAAATTATTAATTTATTGAAAGTAAATTCTGACAACGTTCAAAGTTTGACACTTACACTGAAATAATACACTTATAAATGTACTGCAGAACGTACTTTATAATTAATTTAACAAACTATGCTAAGAACAAGGTAATTAATTAACAGGGACTCCATGGGCTTGTGTGTGTCATGTATAACATTATATACAAAAAGTAATACTTATCTTAATCATTTGAACGGTTTATAATCAATCCCTTAACTATGGATTAAAAGTTACGGGATTTGCTCCCCTACGCCAACGTTTCACCCATTTCTCCAGGGGGAGGAAGAAAAGGAAAAAATAAGTAAATCACCTGAAATAAATAAATCCTTCGCAAGCACTGTCAAAATCTTTTTATTGCATCCCAAGTCATTCGGAATAATTTTATGAATAACAGTACACAGAAAAGATCGTATTTCAGAAAGACGTTTATGTACGTCCGGGGCAATAAACGCTCTTGATGAGTTAAGAACAAGACATTTATACGCCGGTGGCAGTTAGAGTAATAAACACGTTCGGAACACAACTGTGATTTTAAAGGCGCATAAATAGGTAATTTTCATGATATTTAGTGTCACTAAGATTAGGGCTCACATGTATAAAATTGTGTTAAAGGCATTTTGGCAAAACAATATTTAAATACAATATTTCGGCAAAAATTAACTTAGAGAATAACCTTTTTTTTCAAAATGTTCTCTTTTGTGAAACATGCTTCTATTATAATGGCAATATTTTGCTCGTATATAGCTCAGCTCCTCTCTGTACAAGAGGAAGCTCAACTATGGGTTTTTGAAAAAATTCACATTTATTTTTCAGAGTACAACCATTGAAATATTTATCGGCATTTTTTCTTAAAATTTTGCCCACTCTGTTGATAAATAAGATATGGATAAATCCACTTCTAAGCTATATATTTCAAAAATTCTAGTTGAGCCTCTGTACAGAGGTGTGAGCTATATACAGGCAAAATATTATTATAATAGAAACCTTTTTCACAAAAGGAGAATGTTTTGAAAATAGGTAATTCTATGTTCATTTTTTGTCAAAATATTGTACTTAAATAATTTTTGATTGTAATACTATTTTTAAAACAATTTTATATACATTTTCTAATTTAAGTGACAGTAAATATCATACATATCTATTTATACTCTTTTGCAAAATCACGGTTCCGAACGTAGTCGGATACCTTAAGTGATTAAAGTCGTATTGTGCAGGTTTAGCGTCCATGTATAGTATTTCTGAGTTCACTACATTGTTATTGTATGGAAGAGGATCGATGAAAATTATGGTTGAATATTGGGTCACAGACATTGAAAGTTTGAGGAGCACTGCCTTAGGTGGAAAGGCGTAAAACAAATATGCATTCAACATGTGTTTCGACGGCGGCAGAAATTACCAGAGGCATTCTTTAACAAACTACAAAGGATATATAAGTTCAGTTACGCACAAATCGGGTTATTCCATTGTACAGAAAGAAAAAGAATTGCGGAAAAGAAGAAAAAGGAAAAAAAAACGGTATAATTTGGTGAGAAAAATATCCTACAATCAATAACAAACGTCATAAATTCTCGCCATCCATCATAACGTCGGAAACAGCGCGACTCCAATTTTTCTCTTTATATACCTCTTCCTTGTTTGAAAAGGGTTGAGCTTTCCCCTTTTTTTTTTTTCTCTCAGATGCATGTTTGCTCGTTGAAACGGCAGAGGCGGAAAAAATAATCACTAAGAATCTCTGAAGAGGAAAAGAATACCTCCAGAAACGATAGATCTGGAATAATACAGTTGTTGAATGACTCAACCGAATCTGATTGAAGTCGCTGGTTCCGACTATTTTTCAGGAAAAAAAAAGGAACAGGATCGTTATATGATACCCTCTTTTTCATTCCTTGGTCTCCGTAGTTCTGCTTTAAGAGACCGACTTCGTGGAATAAAAGCGGAGACAAAAAAATTGGAACCGTTTGTTGAATTTTATGACGGAAAAGAGAGCAGAAAGAAATCTCGAACTGACGGAAATCAATCGCCTACATTACTGAAGAATTGAATGAATACGTGGATCATTGATAAAAAAAATAACTTTATAGGCGGGAAAGAGCTATAATTTGATGAATAGCAGATTCGGAATAATTTTTGATAACCTCGGTAATAATTCATTTTTGAAAATAAGTTCTTGCGTATAGCTCAAATGCTGAGAAAAAAAATATCTACTCTTAAAATTCATATTCTATTGATGTCAATAAAGTATGGTGGGGCAATACTCACACACACGCACAATAACATTGAAGATAATAAAGCTGTTTATGACTTTGTTTAAATACATTCTAGAACAGTACTTCTCAAACTTTCAAGACTTGCGGCCCAATTTCCAATCATAAATTTCATCACGCCCCCTCCATACAAAAGCAATGTATTGAATTCAATAATAACGTATTTGACGTAAAACCACAATACGATATTAATTTTAATCTATTCAAATTATCAAGATAAGTATTGAATTTTTATATATGACAAGCCTATAGGAGTCACTAATAATAATTAATTTTGTTCCTAACTTAGTATTTGTTACACTTCCTGGTAAGCTAACCCAAGCCTTGGCAAAGCAAGCAGTAAAAATTTTTGTATCGAGGAGGCATAAAGATGAAAGCAGTTCCTTAAAAATGACTTTTGTTAATAATCAAGGATAAAGTCAATGTGCTCGTCACTGGAGCGATCAAAAACAATAAGTTGACTAATAAAATCTTAGTTAAAAAAAATCAATTTCACCAGACATCCGATTCGAATCGTCTTCTTACAGTCTGATATTTAAAACGAATTTATCATCTTAAAATGGTGATGCAACATACAGTTGCATAGCCAACCAGCCGCTCTCTATTTAAGAGCTAAAACGCACTTCTTATATTTCCTTTCTTTCTCTTTCTCCCTAAAAAGTTAACAATTGCCGAGTTTAAATAGTCACTCGATTTGCATTGCAGTTGCTGCCAACCATAAATCAAACTTGCAAAAAGTTCGGGTTCGAATCGGTTTGCTTACTTTCTTTGAGATCATAGAAGGGGATTGAAAAAAAACAAGGAGACAATAAAAATTCGGATCCGAAAAATAATATTTCACATTTTTTGTTTTGTTTTTTATTAAATGTCTAACAGTATTGATAAATTAATTATCAAAGACATTGTGCAGTACTGATGCATTTCTAAGTGTATTACATTAGTGGAAATGTGTTTTTTACTTTTATTATGTCAGAACATATTTTGTTTTGCCTCCTTTCATTAAGTTTGTAATTTTTTAAATCTTTTATTTTCGACTTTTCAATATGTTCGCGCCCCTTTGTAAGGCTATCATGACCCCCAAAGAAATGCTGTTCTTGAAGTATTAATACTCCTGCAGTATTCTTAGTTGTATTATGAGATAAATAAAGATTCACAAATTAACCGTATATTTATACGTATAATAAGCATTATATATAGTAGAAGTGAGGCTCACAGAATTTTTTCAAGGGGAGGAGGTCAGAATTGAAAGGCCACCATTCTCGTATAATACCCCAATACTCCGCCCAACATATTCTTTTGATTTTGTCGTTTGCCGGGAGCAAGACAGTAAAAAATAAAATATTGAATAAATGAATAACTTTAATTAATAAAATAAATTATTAGTGACAAATATTTAATTAAATTATACGTATTATATACATAAGATTGCAATTAATGGGAAACATTCAAGAGCTTAGGGGGCAGAGTTGCTGACCCGTGGACCTACTGATTAACAGGTATACTATGCTTTACACAGGTGAATTGAAGCATTTTACAATCGACATAGATGGATAAAAAAGTTTAAAGAAGTTCAAATTTAAATTATAATTTAAATAATTTGAAGGAAAATAATTACCAAGTGAAGCCGAGTAGAGCCATAAATCAATATTGAAAAACCAAGTACTTTAAAAGAGTTCATTTGTTACTCAATTCACTATTTATATCTACGATAAGCATATACGTATTTGCTTTGTCTTTCTCTCTCACACACACATACGCACACACATTCGATATCAGAATTTAAACAACCTCTCTTTTGTAGGATATTTAATTTTTCCATTAGGCAGTTTTAAAAAAAATATTAAAGAATATCCTGTGTAAAATAAAATTATATAAAGATATGCACTAGCCATTGATTGATCTAATACTTTTATTATAAAGCATTCATAATTTAATTTTAATTAAATGCATCACTTTCCAGTACTAATATTTTATAACGAAGCAACACTTAGATTTTAGGTTGCGAAAATAAAATATATATAACTGAAGATCATAGAGTACATAAAGAAGAAAAAAATACAGTGCACTTTATATATGAATACTTTTATTGCCTACAGTAAATTAGGGAAAAAACTAAGTCTGATAATTATCCATGGCATTATATTCAAAAGTGTAATTCAATGTGAAATGGTTACTTTATTTGCTACTTTTTTATGATATAACAAGAAATATATATAATGAATTAAGTAAAAGGATATTTAAGGTATGCGACTACGTTCGGAACCGTGATTTTAAAAGGCACAAAAAAGGATAATTTTCATGATATTTAATGTCACTTAGATTAGAATACATGTATAAAATTGTTTTGACATTTTGACAAAAAATTTATTTAAATACAATATTTCGGGAAAAAATTAACTAAGAATAAACTTTATCAAAATGTTTTCTTTTTGTGAAAAATGCTTCTATTATAATAATATTTTGTCTGTATATAGTTCAGACCTCTGTACAGAGGCTCAACTATGATTTTTGTAAAGTACACATTATTTTCAGAGTTACAACCCTTTGAAATAATTATCGGCGTTTTTTTCCCAAAATTTCTCTCCTCTGTTGTCGTAAAATATGGATAAACCCATTTCTAATTTATATGCTTCAAAAATTCTAGTTGAACCTCTGTAGAGAGGTCTGAGCTATATACAGGCAAAATATTATTATAATAGAAGCATTTTTCACAAAAGGAGGATATTTTGAAAATGGGTCATTCTATGTTCATTTTTTGTCAAAATATTGTACTTAAATAATTTTTTATTGTAATACTATTCTTAAAACAATTTATATACATTTTCTAATCTAAGTACACCATATTATCCATTTATACGCTTTTGCAATATCTCTGTTCCGAACATAGTCGGATACCTTAATAAAAAAATATTATATTATTATAGGAGAATGGGAAACTTAAATTGTATAGACTCCATTATCCATATTCATTTATCTCTCTATATTAAAATGGATGTTTGTATATGTGAAATCACATCACTCCAACACCGTTCAACCAATCACTATGAAAATTGGCATGTGTATGTATTTTTTTTTTACAGGGAAGGTTTTTGTGCTATCTTCTTTGCTGCAGCTCCCCACCATGCGGCACTACAGCATATCAACTTCTGCACGGTTCGATCAATCACCAAGCTTCCAACATGATCATCAAAAATTATTAAGCGAAATGTTGGCAATAGAGATCACATAATAGTAATATTAAAGTATTGCACATTCAGATCTAAGTTATTTATATTATTTTAAGCGTTCATTACACAAAATGTGTAGCAATGTGTTAGTTTTGCACAACAGAGCTCAGCTTAGGAAGGTGTTATCAAAATTCAACCCACAAGACAGGTACGGGACTGTATAAATAAAAAAATAAAAAAAAGATCTCCTTTTTATAAGCTATTAGATCTACAGACATAAAATTTAGGAAATATGGATTTTGTTCAGCTGAGATATGAAAAAAGCTTTTTTATTAATTTGCAATTCACGTAAATTTAACTCATGAAAAACTTCTTTATCCTTTAATCTGTAATCTTTCATTTTTTAATTCACCTGAGCAAAGAAGGGGTATACCAGCTAGTTATTCACATAAATGCAGTATTACTTTGTTACAAATTATGTCGCTCATTACATCTTAAACTATATCCTTAAATAATAATAAATAAGAATAGTATAATATTAATAAATAATATACAATTGTTTACACGTCTTTATTAATTTTTCCCGAGTATTTCTTACACTTTATATTTCTTTTCCTTTTTTTTTTTTTCCTGAGCACAATCTTCATAATTTCTTATGTGGCTTAAGCTATTTCTTTTTCCTTTCACAAAAAAAATAATATAGCCGTTAAGTATTAATTTTATTTAAGATTTCTTGTTTGGATAATGCTTAATGTTTTCTTTTCGGATTTTGCGTCAAATGCGTGTGTGTTCAACATCAAAAAGATAATCTCATTATGTAAGTCTTTTATTTTTTTTTTAATTTTAGTGGTCGAGAAAAGGCTTTAAATCACTTAAGCACTTAAGCGTGATTACTCTTGTTCATATTCTTCTGGCTATGTTTGGATTTAAGGTAATTAAAAATCATTTTTTTCCTTAATTTGTATTCAATTTGATTTTTTATAAACACAAAGTGTAGTTTTGGAGCTTGTAAGATGGGATGAATTTAATAATTTAAAATAAAAAGGCATAAACCTTAAATTTGAAAAAAAAAAAAAATGTGGAAAAAGCAGCTATTTTCAGAAACAACATTATACAAATTTGTTTCAGTATAATTTATGTTTGAAATAGTTGCTAAATATATTAATACAGTAATATCTGGACGTATGCCACCCCGAACTATAATAGAATTGAGAACCGTTTTAAAAATGCGGCCTGTTTTACACATAAAAAGCTTTTAAATTTTGATTCCTCATTTAAGTCACAGGAAGCTTCACAGATGTAATTGATTGCCTCACAACTTTATTATAATCTCTACTTCTAAGGAAAGCTATGCCCAAAGACTTCAATTATTTTTTTTAGTACAGTTTATGCCTAAAATAGCTATTAACTTTATTAATACAGTTATATCTCTACTTATTCTATCCCCGAAGTACGCTAGAATTGAGAACCATTTTAAAAGTTAGGTGGCCTGTTTTGCACATAAAAAAAAAAATTAAATTTTGGTTTCTGAGTTAAGTCAAAGGAAACTTCACAGAAGTAATTGATTGACTCACAACTTTATTGTAATCTCTACTTCTAAGGAAAGCAATGCCCAAAGACATCAATTGTTTCATGGAATCAGGAGATACCCCGGATTCGGATAAAAAAGTTTCTCTGCCATACACAAGCTTTCGAATCATACTTGAATTTAATAATGAGAATTATTGAGAAAAAAATTCGTCAGAATATCATGAAATCAAAATATTTGTAGAGAGAGATGCGTATACTGAGATCTAAAATAAATCACATTATTCGTTATTAAGACAATTCTATAAGTAAGGCCTAAAACAATAAGCTTTGTGAATTAAATTGTAAATAATTTTATGGACGGATTTCATAATAAAATTGTATTTTGTTACCTGTTTGGGATGCATTGTAATCATAAAACCTATTGGAAACAAAACATAGGTGGTTTTTTTTTCAAATTGCAAAAACTGCCAAAATTTTGCGTTTTTAAATAAATTTTACTGGTTGGTGTGCAGATGGAGGATGTTCTCTAAATAGATAAATATTTTGTTTTCCCAATGCTACTGTGCTCTTTTGAACTGTTTTGGATGATATTAACAACAACAGCAACAACAAAAAGCTTAAATACTTTAAAGAAATTCTCAAGAGAGTGGAATTCTCCATTTTCGTAATCATTTAAGTGCTTTGCGCGATCTAAAAACATGACATTTTTTTTGTTATTTAAGTATGCACCAATCATAACTTTTCCATGTTGAGCAATTCGAATACATAAATTTGGAATTTTTCGCCCCATCCTTGTGAGTAACGACTACCATGAGATTTCAAACTTTTTTGACCGCCCTTTTTTTGATTTTTGAATTTTTCGGCCGTGCATAGTTTTTCAAAATAATATATGATATCTTATTGGATTGTATATTATTTATTCGCTGTGGTAGTAATAAAAATTTTCGATGACTCTCAAAACATAAGTTAAATAGTTAGCAATCTAAAAAGTTATAGGATATTTTTTTTCTCTGATCTGTAGCTTAATCTATGATATGTATGTAAATAGGCTAATCAAATTATATACTTTACATGACATTTATAGACTTTGTCTCACTACTGCGTTCTTTGAATTAATTAAAGAGGAATATTAAATGCATGTACCGAAAATGAATTACAATTTCACTACTAAAAAAGCCTTAACTTTTATAAGACTCCTAAAATTAAATAGATATTTAGGTTAAATTCCGCTTATGAGAAAAACGCTTTGAATAAGTATACATCAAATTGAATCTTGCTCTCATAGGAGCATTAATATAAGCTCTACGTTAGTGTTTCTCAAACTGTGGGGCGCGAGCATATTAAAAAGTCAAAAACAAAAAATTATTTAAAAAATTAATTAACTGAAAGTAAACAAACAAAATACATTTTTACATAATAAAAATTGATGTAATGTACTTATAAATGTATCAGTACTGCACAATGTATTTTATGAATTTAACAATATTAAGTTAAGAACAAGTTTACTAATTACCGGGGCCCCCATGGGCTTGTCATATATAACAATTTATACAAAAATTAACTGTTATCTCGATCATCTGTACGGTTTATAATTAATGCCTTAACTTCCGATTAAAAGTCACGTGATTCGCTCCCCAGTGGCTCCGTTTTCCACGTAGTTGGGTGTATGTGATGCGTTTGGGGGAGAAAGGAATAAAACAAATTTCTTAAATAAGTAATTTTTTTCGCAAAAAATTGTCACGTCTTTTATTGCTTTCCCAAGCCTAAAGAATAATTTTATGGATAGCAGTGCAAAAAGATTGTACCAGAAAGACGTATATAAAACGTCTGGGGCAATTAACCCTTTAGCTGAGGGAGACGTTTATATAAGCCGGTGGCACTCAAAAGTTTAAAGTAGTATTGTAGCTGTAGCGTGTCAAAGTACAGTACTAGAATTTAATAGATCGTTAATGTATGGAGGGGGGTGCGATGGAAATTGTGATTGAATATTGGGTCGCAGGTATTGAAAGTTTGAGAAGCACTGCTCTACGTTTTAAAATAAGCTGTTTTAAATTTTTTCACTTTTCTGAATCACTTAAGTGATTGATTTTTTTTTCTATGTTTTAGTGAGAGAAAACAAGTTCAGTTAAACATCACACATATACATAAAATATTTCAAGCACATCATAAATAAACAATATGATTCCAACTAAACATTTTTTTTAAAATAGGATCCTTAAAACAATTTTAATTTTAAAGAATTTTCTATGTTGAAGTATTTATAAAATTTATTTATGTAGGTTAGTCCTTCTCATACTTTTAATACTTGCGACCCAATTTTCAGTCATAATTTTCTTCGCGCCTCCTCCCCCATCCAAACAATAACAATGTATTGAATTCAGTATTAATATAATTTGACGTAAACCTACAATATGAGCTTAGTTATAAACCGTACCGTCAAGATAAGTATTAAATTTTTATTTATGACAAGCCCATGGAGTTACTGTTAATTCTAAACTTGTACCTAACTTGGTAATGTTAAATTAATTATCAAATACACTGTGCAGTACGGATACGTTTATAAATATATTATATCAGTGTAAATGCGTATTTTATTTTTTTATTATGTCAGAATGTATTTTGTTTTGCTTCCTTTCAGTGAAGTAACACTATTTTTAAATAATATTTTATTTTCGACTTTTAGATATGCTCACGCCCCCTAGGTGGCTAACCCACAGTTTGAGAAATGCTGATGTAGGTCATTATTATGTGAACAAAATTTATAATAGTTCTTCAATCGTTTATATAAGGTTAACCAACTGTTTTGTTTTGGTCAGTTTTATTAGAGAGTGAAACATTTGTAAGAAAGACATCTTTTTTTGCCGCAATGGCGTCGATTCAAAGAAAGCACAAAGAGTGCTTTGGTCCCACGAAAAAGCATTGCCCATTAATGTAAAATGTAAATTTCTATGTTGTTATGGAAGCAAACATCCTCGTTAAAATCAATAAAGCGATGATTTGAAATGCTTGGAATAAATAGGAATTGTTGAAGATCTTCCTAGAAGTTGTGCAGGCCTAGTGTGTGTGAAAAAATTTAATAATGTTCGCAAATCATTTCAATGGAAACCTAAATACACTTATTGAGAATAAAGTGAGCTTCAAATATCGCAAAAAATGATAAGAATACGTCACAAATGTTTAATTTATATGCTTATAAAGTGCAACACATATTATAGAAAACTTGGAGGGATCTGGAATACCGCTTAAGGTCAGAGCTTTTCAAACTTTCAATATTGACAAATCCAATTTATAATCATAATTTTCATCGG
This sequence comes from Trichonephila inaurata madagascariensis, assembly GCA_019973955.1. NCBI lineage: Eukaryota > Metazoa > Arthropoda > Arachnida > Araneae > Nephilidae > Trichonephila > Trichonephila inaurata. Next base: position 51,289 of record BMAV01013496.1, on the reverse strand, counting down.
CCTCCCATACAATAACAGTGTATTGAATGCAATAATAATGAACATAAATTCAAAAACTACAATATATGAACTGTGAATTATAAACTGTACAAATTATCAATAAAAGTATTGAATTTTACATATGTTACTTTTAAGTAATAAATACGTATTTTAAGTAACTTTTAAGTAATAGGATAAGTATTATATTATTTTTGTAGTTCAGAATATACTTTGTTTTACTTCCTTTCAGTAAATTAACATTTTTTAAAAATCTTTTATTTCTGACTTTTCCATATACTTGAGCCCCCCACGAAGGATTTTCGCGTTGCCTTGAAGGGCATGCCTCCCTAAAAGGAGGCATGCCCTTTAGTTTGAGAAACGTTTGTTTAGGCACTCTCCAAGGTATCAAAGGAACACACTTGAAATTTACTGATATAAATGGTCCTAAAAATATATAATATTACTTACAAGATAACGATAAAACATATGTATTTTGTGTATAAGAGAAAAGTCTGTCGTTTTTGAACGCGTGCACTTTTGTACGTTGTCAATCCTTTGCAAGAATTTGAATCCAATTGAAAATAGTTTAAGGTGACTGCTAACCTTGAAAATGTCATTTTTCTCTATATAAGGCATTTTTTTTATTTCAAAATCTTATAGTTTGAACATTTTTCTTTTCAAAACAGTTTTCTTTTTCCTTTACGCCGAATGGAAATAAAATTACAGTGATTTAAAAAAAAAGAACTCTATGCAAAAGGGCAGTAAGATAAAACTTTAAATGAGTTTTTTTTCTCAAAATTATGTTTTCGAAAGAAATTCTTTACCAGATACATGATATATTAAGAACCAAACTAGATAACGTTTTGAAATTTTGTGTTAATGTTTATCATACTGTTTTTCATAAAGTGGACAATATGTTTTGTTGTAGGTTAAATATTTTTCATTTAGGGTAGTTTTTATAAAGAAAAACTTAAAAAATATCAAAATTTTCATGTTATTATGTATAATTGTCGGTAATGTTTTTGTATTTTAATATTTCTCTAAGATTTTGGTTCATTTTGAAGAGCCCCGTAATAGATATGTTGTGTATAAAGAAAGTTAAGATAATTGTATTAGAAATTTTTATACAGTGTTACCCGTTTTAATAAAAATTTGGTATAATTTCCTTGAAAACAACCACTTTTTCAAAAAGTACGATATTTATTTAAAAAATTTAATTATTTACATATTTTTTTTTTATTTTTCTTCCTAAAAACACTCAATTTGTTTCAAAAATTTGTTTTTATAAAAAAATGGGTCCGAAGGTAGACAGATACCTTAAACAGCTAGATTAGTATACTAATATTGATTTATACACATATTTTTTTGTATTTTAGTCAGTTTTTTTTTAAACATAGAACTGTGAAAATGATTGAAAAAAAGGGCACAAAAGACATTTTATGTTGTTTGATCTACCAAAAGGGAATAACACGATTAAAGCAAAATAAACGCATGATGTATTTGGAGAGGAAGCAGTAACCGCTCGAACAAGCCAAACACAGCTTGTGAAATGTTGTTAGGATAACTTTTCTTTGAAGCCATCAGATATCCGTGACGAAGTGCTACACAAAATGATCCGAACAAACCCCACGTTAACTTCCACGGAAATGGGACTCAAGCTTGTAATTCATCAGACTACTTCTTTAAATTATATCTAGAGGCTTAATTTCGTGTCGAAAACCTTCTGTTTGGGTGCCACACGAATTGAGTGAAACATTTAACGTACAGGTTTTCCATATGTTGTTCAAATCTTGTTCGTCACAAAAGGGGAAAGGTTTTGTATCACATTGGTGACTGGAGACGAAACGTGGATAGTGTATAAACACGTGGTTAGAAAAAAAGCATGTTTACAAAAGAGGGACACCACCGCCCACATTCAAAGCTGGAGTCATCAGAGTAAGGTGAGATAGCAAGGGTACAGTTCACTATGAGTTGTTGAAAGAAAATGAAATGGACATTGCAGTTCTCAACTTGATGTTTTGAATAAAAAATTCAACATAAACGTCAATGTTTGACCATCATAAAGGGTGAGATTCTTCATCACGACAGCGTTAGACTAAACGTGGCAAGGAAAGCCGCATAAAAAATTGCAGAGTTGGGTTAGGGAACTTCACTTCAGGAAGCATATACTCCTGATATTGTACCATCTGACTATCATCTGTTCAGGTCATAGTAAAACTTTTTTGATAGAAATGAATACATAAATTGTGAAGGTATCCAATTGGCAATCAAAGAATACTTTGTCTCCAAAGCAGATCTTCTTTTCCAGGGGGTTAGATAAGCCACCAAAACGCAAACAGACAGTTGTAACTAACCCACGGTCAATCGCGTCTGTTTTTGCTACCTTCGTTACTCGCGGGGTGTAGAGAACACCCCAAAATTTTAACACGTGTATTTAATTATGAAAATAAAAATTGTCATTATGATACATATTTATAAAGTACAAGATGTTTTTTGTATTATACAAATAAAATTATTAAATTTATTGCACACAAATGAGACTAACATTAATTTAAACTAAACATACAAAATTTTCATTTTAAAACACATAATCTTATATTTTTCATAAACCAAATTTTAAAACGTATATGCCAGTAATAAATATACTTTATAATTAATGAGATAATGATTGTAGAATGTATAGAAAAATAATATTTTAATCATTTTCCAAACTTTCAGAGCAGACTGTATACAAATGCTCAACTTTTCGCGAGAGTTCTCAGCCCTCCAGATAAACTTTTGAAGGTCATTACATTCCAATCGTTCCTTAAAGAGGGATTACATCACGCCTGAAGGTTCAATGACCTAAAATGTGCAGCTACAGAAAATATCGTGGTTCTGCACATTCTTTTTAGAAATCTGGGAGGATTTTCTTGTTGCTGGGGTGTACAGAACACCCCGCGCGAGTGATCGCGGGCTAACAATGCACATTGTATTTTAGATTAAATTGTAAATAAAAAGTGAAAGAAAGTTTCTTATTTTCTTTAGAAAAAAAACGCGAAAGAACTTTTTCTTACACACAGTAATTAAAATAGTTTGAGCAAAATAAGCACTTATAATCAGGGTAAGATTTTGGTTTCACCTTACGTATATAAAATTTAAAAACATGTATCTTCAGAAATATTTTTTAAAAAAATACAGAACCTTATTTCATTTTCTGACTCATTTCTTTTGATATCTTTAGACCTTTCTTTTTTTAACAATATGTATTGAAAAAGTGTGTTGGAGAATTATAAATAACATCAATCATCCCAACAGCCCAAACAAATCAATAATACTACTATACTTAGTAAAAGCTTTCTTCCCTTTGTTGTTCTTCTTAATCTTTTGGGAAATTAGCCTGATAAAAACCTTCTAGAAAACCTTCGATGGATTCAGATACGAAAAAGCTTTTTGACTTCCTTTAGGATTTGAGTCGTAGAAATCATTTCCCCTTTGTCTGGAAAAAAAATCGTATCCTAGAACATATATGCGCTGCTGCCGGCCACCAATTCTTGAGTTTTTTCCTCTTGTAGTAGCAGGGGCTTTAAGCAGATTTCTTTTCACTAGAAAAAAAACTTTAAAATTGGATATTTTTTAAAAATTCTCTAAGATTTTCTTTGGGTTTTTTTGTTGTTGTTGTTGAATCCCATTTTAAAATAAATCCAGTTCATTGCATTTTTAAATGTTATATTTTTTTTCTCCTTACATTTTTAGTAATTTAAGAATATATATATATATATATATATATATATATATATATATATATATATATATATATATATATATATATATATATATATATATATATATATATATATATATATATATATATATATATATATATATATATATATATATATATATATATATATATATATTTAAAAGTATGCACATACAAACGAAACCCGATTTAATAAATCCATGGAGATTAAAAATTTAGTTCTTCAATTCGTGGTTATTCGTTATATCGGGGACTAAAACAGGAAAACGTTTTGTTTTGCTTTTGGAACTTGTGTATCAAGTAACTATACAAAAAAGTATCCATAGTTAGGAACTATACACTTTTTATTCAACAGCTAATAAAATCATTCGCTAATTACAATGCACCAGTTAAATGGGAACTCTAAAATACTGACTAACAGATGTTTGACAATCTTTTTGATTCCTGACTCGAAAGAATTCTTTTTCGTCTTTACCGAAATATGAGAGTATGTCATTTACATCCAGCTGCGATACATATTCCGGACAAAAAGAATATGTTATTCGAAAAGAAAAGAAATTTTTTTCTAATTTAAACTGATAACATTTTTGTCAGCTTTTGAATTAATTCGTTAATTGGATGATTTTTATTCGCTAAATAAGGATTTGTGACCTTCATTTTAATCGGGGAAAAGAAACATTCGTTAAATAGGGGTTGGTAAATCGAGGTTCGACTCTACCTTAAAATTATTCTATTTTCTGGTTTTATTCAGCTAACGTTAGGTTTAAATTTTCACAAGATACAAAATATTGCTTTCATTCAGATTTTTGTGATATTCGAAAACATTACAATGCCGATCATAAGTAATATATATATATATATATATATATAAATCTGTCTGTTCTGGAAACTACAAGTTTCATTACCACAAAGACTTTATACAGCTCAAAACCATTTCGGAAATTAAAACTAAGGGGAAATATTCGAGATGAATAGATTTAAAGTTAGGTGAGAAAAATTTGTATGATTGTATCATGGCATATGCATTTTTGCTTGCGGAAAAGTTATCCCTTTTATATCGGATGATAAAAAGGGGATAGAAGAGAAAAAAGGGAAAAAAATATCATTATTGTAAACCCCGGGAAAATTTTTCCCCCATCCCCTTTGCCAAAGTTGACTCTGAGTGAGAGAATGTTGGGACATTCGAAGACCAATCCTTTTTAAGCTTCTAAGACTTAACGATAAGCTAATTTCGCAGAGGTATTGTCAGCATTTGGATAATTTATAAGCTGCGCTCTAAGAAAGAAACCGTGGGTTCAATGGGAGAAACCACGTTCCCTTTTCAAAATTCCGGAAACCCCTTTTTGGGGTCTTAAATTTTTAGGACTTTTTTGCTTAAAATTTTTGGGACCCTTTGGGGGGACCCTTATCGTGATAGGTGGTAGCCCTTAAATAATACATCTGCAGGAAAATTCTACTTTGGAAAATCGTCCAAAACACACTGTTGTGACGCCCCTTGATTCTTGAACGGGCCCCTATACGCCTGGGACATCTAATATGACGTAAAATTTTAAAAAAGTATGTCATCGCCCCGGCCCGATGGTTCGTAATTGCATCACAGAACTATGTCAGATGGTAGAATTTGATTTAAAAATAGCCGTCGCGTAATTCTGAATTAGAATAAGATTTAGAATTAGAATTCCTATATTTTTCGATATATGTCTCTGGGCTGTGCTTTTGTAATTATTGTAATTAATTAAAGTTATTGTCCAACAAACATTGAGTAAGATATTTGCAGGTCTTCTAATAAGTTGAAAAAACACAACTTAGGCTGTAAAAACCCGCATGCCCCTACTCCCCGGGGCTGGAAAAAACGATTATCCTAATTTTCTTTTGCAGGGCAGAAAATTAAAAAAAATATATCAGATAAGCACTGGTTCAACTTTTCACCTATAGGATAAGGCATGTTTTTGAAAAATGGGATATAATTGCTATCACACTTGCAATAAGTTCTAAATAATGACGACGATTATATTATTCAATACTGCTTATTTTAAGATATGATAAATATTTCTAGTTTTGTTTTATTCTGAAAAAAGATAGATCGTTCCGGTAAATCTGATGCATTTTTTAAAATTATGGTTTTTAACCCCATGCTCCCAAAAGTTGTACAGTTCAAATGTTTTCCCCTTTTATCTTAAGTAAAAAAATTACCATCAATGCATGCTTAGATTTTCTGAAATACATGAAATCCATTTCTATTTACGAAAAAAATTTTTTTAACAAATGTGTTACTTTTTTGAAGATATATTTTACCTCAAAATGATTAAAGTCCACGACAAAGTGCGCTCTAAAACTAAGAAATAAAATATTAAACTATTTTATAGACAAAAAAGTGCTGCATTACAACCATTTTTCTTTTAATAAAGAAGAAATTTTGCGGTCTAACTTGAGTTAAAAAAATATTACATTTTCGGAAAAATACTTGATTGTAGAAAAAAAAAAAAATTTTTTTTGAAATTTGTCTACTTTTTCAACGTGATGTGCAGAAACTTTTTTTATTTTTCTTATTTAAATTTTTAAAAAACCTAGAGTTGAAGTCTCGTTTAAAATCTGTTAGTAGAAAATTACACACTTTTTTCCCGGAAAAAAAGAATGGGAGTAATTTTAGTAGGTTAAATAAAACTGAAAAAGAAAATAATTTTGAAATACGGTATTTTTTTCCTTACAAATATACATCAAGTATGAGCTTACAGAATTATTAAAGGAATGTATAGTATTTTAAACAAGAGAAAGAAAAAAATTCTAAATTAGGTGCATATAGAAAAATATTATATAAGTTCTATTTCATGTATCTTAAAATATTAATTATCTTCAAGTGTATTTTTTTAAAATTTTCAACCTTTTCTTTTTTTTTTCCTTCGCACAGATTTAATGAAACTGTTAAATCAAACTAAAAATTACATATTATTAGGGGAAGAAATTTTGAAAATAATATTACGTTGTGCCTAGTAATTCTAAATATCTTAAGAAAATATATCTTTCTTGGTGTTATTTAAACATCAAAATTGAGGTGCACAATTTCATTGAAATAATAATATATTTAAGTAAAATACCCACGTTTTGAATATTAATTATTACTATTATTATTATCATTTGTTAACTGGAATGGCTTTGTATTATCAATTTTAAATATATTTCCTAAATATATACGCTAAAATATTAAATATGTTCTCTAAGCAATTATGTAGAGTTGAACTCAGTTTTTTTCTTTTGAAGATTTTTCAGAAACTCGCAGTGCTAGGTTGGAAAATTTTGTCACATTCAGCAAACTCACCGAAACTAGTACCCCATGATTGTAGCTTGTTTCAGTCCTTACAATTTTTTTTTTCATAAAGTCATCTAATTCTACAATTTTTTTAAAAAAAATTAGGGACTTACTCGAAACTCAATACCGTCAAGTTCTCTGCCTTGTAAAGTCTGGGTTGAAACAACTGAAGAAGCTGAAAAGAAAGAAAAGTAATAAGCATGTTTTGCAGATTTTAAAATATGATTAAAATTTTTTTAAATATTTATTACTCATTTCAATATTTTTAAACATTCTTACAAATTTTATTTTATGAAGATTAATTATGTAATAAGGTAGAATTATTTTATCTATATAATTATCATATCAATACTTCTAACTTATTAACCCTGATTTATAATTATGCATCTGTTTAAATAAGCTGATAGAACTGCAGACAAGCTGACAAAATATCGCCTACTGATGCACCTAATAATTTTTTCGGGGGACTCCACCCATTCATATTACTATTTCTGTCATCACTTTTAAGTTGGAAATTCGGAACAACAGGCAAGATATCTTCCTTGATTCCATCCCCATCTCTAAATTAGATTCCATCATCCCTTTTTATACGCTCTCCTCTGGTTCTTCTCTTTACACACTTACGATGGTCCGTCGGAGTGGGAAATTAACATTGACAGTTCCTAAATTGGTCTCGAGCCTGGTTTCTTAGTGTGCCATTTTTAAAGGTCCTTTCTTTTTAAATCCTGTTCATTCAAGATTAATAACTATAATACTGTTTTTCCTGCAGGGTTTTCCACTATTAATGCCTTCGTTTGTTGGGACGTTCATCACTATATCAAAATCCACATTTACACCAACAGCATCTCCTCTATTTGGGTCTTAAATCATAATCTTACCAACGCAAAAATGAAGGTATTTTATAACTCCATTAAACACAATTTTTGTTAATATGAACAACATTAATATCTTATCACTTTATACTAAATTAAAGATAAACAAGTAATATAAAAAAAATAAGTCAATTCCTACTTAGATCAACAAAGAAAATTTTTATTTTAGCTACTTTTTATTAAATAGTTACATTTAATGTAAATATGTATATACATAGGACATAATCACAACATTAAGTGGTAATTAATTTTTACTAATTATCATTAAAGTATCGTATTGTCATCCAAAACAATCGTTTATATAAAATTTCAGTTTAACTGAATGCTTTAAAATGTGAGGGAAAAAAACCCTTTTCAACTTTTGACCCATGTCGCCAAAAATAATGCCAATGGGGTTGCATTTGTAATTCTTTGAATAATTAGTTTTAATCAATAAATTCTTATTAATTACAATTAAATTACTGAATTGTTATCCAAAATTTAAGCTCAGTTGAGCACTTTGAAATGTATTTTATTAAAGATTGAAAATTCCACCAAGATAAATAAATAAATAAATATATAGAGAGTGTGAGCTAATAGTAGGAATTCCAAAAATAGGCCAACGAAATTTATGACAACTACCGTGGGGCAGATGAAATTAGAATAAAATAATAATTGTGTTTTTAATTATCATCAATAATAAAAAGATAAAAAGATACCGTATTTGTTCTAATCTAAACCATCATCGATTCTAAGCCATACTGGCACTCTACCTCTACTTTATCTAGAATAATTAAACAAGTAATAAAAAAAAATTTAGATTCAATTCCTATTTAGATCAACAAAGAGAAATTTTATTTTAGTTACCTTTTATCAAACAATTAGAATTAATGTAAATATGTAAATACATATAAAGAACCACAAAGTGGCAAATTAATTTTTATTAATTATCTTAAAGTATTGTTAAAAAATTATATGTATCGTATATAAAATTTATGTTCAACTGAATGCTTTAAAACGTGGAAAAAGAACCTTTTAAAGTCTTGACACAAGATGCCAAAATGGTCGCTAAATCGCAAAAATAATGCCAACATGCTGGCATATCTGTAATTATTTGAATAATTAGTTTTAACCAATTAATTTTCATTAATTATAACTTAATTACCGCATTGAAATCCAAAAACAATCGTGTATATATAATTTCAGCTCAATTGAGCGCTTTAAAGCATTTTATTAACGATTGAAAATTTGAACAAGGTATATATATAAAGATTGTGAACTCATAGTAGAATTGAAAAAAGAGAGCAAAAAGTGCGTAAATGTTTTATATTGGCTTTTATTAAACACATGCACATACCTATGGGAATAAAATGTAATCCAATAAACTTAATTTTTTTTTCTTTCTTTTTTTTGTTACTTTTTTTGTCTCGTGTTAAGGTATCCAACTACCATAAAATCATGATTTTCTTCAAAAATTGACAAATAATTTTTTATGATTGTATTTTATAGGCCATCTTATTAGCTTAATTAAAATACCAAGTGTTTTATTTTTCGTTCACTGTAACAAAAACTACAAGTGTTTTAATAAAATCAGATACCACATAACTTTACACAAGATGTCAAACTCTAAAATGCGTTTTTCTCGAAATGTGTTTTTTTCGAAAAGATCAAATGGGGACAGCGATTGCTCAAAAAGTTTTTCCAGATAATTTGCTGAAATGTTTTGTGTATGTTCAGTATAACAGTAGAACTGTTTTGAACCGCAGATTTATCAATCACCGTTTTATTTCAAAATTTACAATCCTTTATGTAATATAATCACTGTTTTTTTAGCAATTTCATATAATCACTAATATAAAGTGTTCTAGTTTTTATAAAACTAAAAATATCTCTTATCCGGATGGTCTTTTCAAACATAAATAACAGAGTAACATATCAAAATTGAAAAATTGAGAATTTGTTCATAAAATGGTTGTAGAGAGGGCCCCGTTTATGTAATTTTTTGTACATTTTTACCGTTTTTTCCCATTTTAATAAAAATAATTTTTTTTTCTGTTTTCAATTTTAGGATTTTTTTTTCTTTAAATATACTAAATAAATCTAAAAATCACAAAAAAAATCCTCATATATCATTTTTCAAAAATTAAGTTGTCTCAAGTATTCGTATACCTTAAGGTATCCGACTACGTTCGGGGAACCATGGTTTTAAAAAAGCGCATAAATGGATAATTTTCAAGATATTTAGTGTCACTTAGATTAAAATATATGTATACAATTTTTTTAAGGACATTATGACAAAATTTTTAAATACAATATTTTTTCAAAATTAACTTAGATAACCTTTTTTCCAAATGTTCTCCTTTTGTAAAAATGCTTCTACTGAATTAATATTTTGCCTGTATATAGCTCAGACCTTTTGTACAGAGGCTCAACTATGATTTTTGAAAAATTCACATTATTTTAGAGTTAAGCCATTTAAAATAATTATGGGGTATTTTCTAAAATTTCTCCTTCTTTTTCGTAAACATGGAAAAAACGATTTCCCGGTTATGCATTTCAAAATTCTGTTGAGCCTCTGTATAGAGGTCTGACTAAAAAAAAATTTTAAATAAAAAACATTTTTAAAAGGCATGAAAAATTATTCTAAGTTAAAGCCAAAAATATTGTTTAAAAAATTTTTTTGCCCCAATTTCCATAAAAAATTGAATACTTTATTCTTCTAAGGACATAAATATCAAAATTTTTCCCTTTTCGCGCTTTTTAAAAATCACGGTTCCAAACCCCTCGGATACCTTAACTTTTTTACTTATTTATGTTTGTTTTCGTTTTCCCCCAGCGTAGATCAAAATTCATTACAGCAATCATTTAATATAGCAACCTAGTTTTGCAGAACAGTGAGTAATACCCCAAAGCGCGCACATCTTTTCCCCCTTTTTAAAGGCCCCAAATTCCCAGGGGATACAGAAAACAACAAGGCAAGGCACATCAGGGTGTATTAATCAGGACTCCTTTGTCGTGAAAATTCTTCGGCCACTTTTATCTTAAAAGTGGAGTAATTAATGCGCCATTAGCGGCACAAACGAAAGAACCTCGGTAATTAAAGACAACTGCTTCCCATTTATCACGTGTCCTGTTTCTTGAGGAACCATAACCCCTGTTACGAGATTAAGTAACAATGACTAATTAAAACGTTGAAGTCACACACAAAAATAAGTAAGAATGGAAGTTTTTTTGGTTTCTAACTAGTTTGGGTTTGTTACATCAGAAAACTTTTTATGAGCTTTTTAATCCTTCCTTTTTTAGCATTTTCATACTTCCTTATTATTTATAGAAGTCTACGTAATAAAGAGGGATATATTTTTAAAGCTGACGTTTCTTTTTTAACAAGCGGTGAAAAAAATGAACATTCATTAATTTTAGGGGTTTTTTTTTATCTGTCGACCCCTTGAGTTATTAATAGAGTGAAGAATCAATAAAAAGGTAGGGATGATTTAAGACCTTTTCTCATATTTTTCTTTGATTTTATGGATGATTCGTTTTTTCTAAGTGTTTATGCCTCACTAGATGCTAGATGAACTATATAAGATTTAATTTCACTAAATTAATTAATGCTACGTAAATGTAGCTCTTAATTTTCATCTTGCATACATCGTTAAAATGTAAGTTTGGAATATAAAATTTCATCTCGTTGATTTGGTAATAGGTTCTAAAAATTAATTAAGTAGGGGCAATTTTTTTTAAATAAGTACATAAAAATAGTTATTTTCCCGTAAAATATTAAAATGCACTCGTGTTAAAAATTGAGAGAATTTTTAGATTTTATTGATTATCTCTAGAACAACTGGACAGATTTTTGTGAAATTTTGTATGCATATTGGGCTGTGTGTGATATAACGGAAAAAAATAAAATAAATGAATAATAACTATTCAACAGTGGCGTAACAGATAATATTAGAGCCCCCTGCAAAGTTAGGTTTTGGGAACCAGGCCAGATCTTACAAAGATATACGTACCCGGCATCAGTCATGTCTTGGGCCCCCTAGAATCCTGGTACCCCCCTAAGTTCAGGGGTGTACGTTACGTCATTGTTATTCAACTGTTAAAATACACTCGCACGTTCGTGCCACACTCATTTTAGGCCCACCCGGGGGCTGTGAAAGGCGGTTGGAAAGGGGGGTTATGGTTTTTTTACGCCCACACACTCGAGATTGAGACCCAGTGAAAGATGGTATGCGGCCTGTTGAAATTTTTATCTATTTCGAGTTTTCCCTAATTAGTGTAAAAAGTAAAGTTGAATAAATTATTTATTTTACAAAGAGTGTGAAAGTGAATGATTTTGAGTAGTGAATGAGTTACTCCATTCTGACCTAATAAAGCATAAACATGGAATCACTACGTATGAATACCAGATTCGAGTGAGTCTACAATACATCGAAGAGGGAAGATATGGAACTGTAGTTGCAGAATATAACAAAAAATTTGGGTTTAAAATTGTGGTTGGGCACCCCTCAGAAAAAAGGCCACACCCTGATTTTATCTGAAAAAAAAGGGATTGTGTGAGTTCCTGTGGCAATTAATTTTCCAGTCATTTAGCCTTTTTTAGGCCTTGAATGGTTCTTGGAGGGGTGTTGCGAGTTGCAATGGTCCTTTTCAGAGTGTCTCAGGCAGATCAAATTGGCAAATTTCTTCAGCGAATATCCTCATTTTCCAGAAATTCGTTGACCAATGAGCTCTATGTACCACACGTCATGAATTAAAATAAAACCAGAGACAACTGTACCCCATGGAAAGCACGGATATAAGCCCCCCCAAGACCTCATCCCTAGACATCACAGCAGTTACAATGGATCTTTCAAAGACATGGAAATGTATGTGGCCATCCAAAGTGATGCCTTTCAGACCATCAAGCCTCTTCTGTTGCAATGGTTGACTTCTCTTATATTGGAGGGAAGGTGGTGGGTCCCTGGTTCTCTTTGCAGGATCTTGGAGAAGTTTTTGTTCCTTGCGCCTTTCTTTATTCAAATGAGCTACATTATGGCACACAGGACATTGTAGACACTGCAAGTCCCCCAAGCGGGAGTGCCATTTCAGTGGTGGCACCATCTAGTGGAAACTCTCACTACCAAATTTTGGATGCATGAGTTATTTTAGTTCAAACTCTTGTCGGATGCTAAATGTTGCCTTGATTTAATTTTGTCGAAAGTGCCTGAGTCAAACTAATTTTCAAGGGAACGTTTACATGCCACATTATCATATGACATGCGTGCCTACTATTTTTTTCACCCGGGAAAATCTATGGGCCCAGAAAAGGATCAACCCGCAACCTTGGGCTTATGGGTGGGGCTACCCTCAAATTCCCATTTTAAATATATTGAATCAAAATTTTTTGTTTGGGGTTCTTTTTTGGTAAAAAAGGTACCCAAGACCATTAATTTAACATCCCTTTTTTAGAGCATCAAAGGTGCATAAGTTTTTTTTTTTACTTATACATAATGATGATATATGAGGTAGTAGAAACAGCACCAGCAACACATACTAGAATTTAATAATTGGGCAGATAAGTAAATAAAATTTTTACTCCCGCATTAAAAAAATTTTTTTCCGCCCTAAAAAAAGGTTTCGTAAAATTTTGAATCAAGAAACACGAAAACAAGGTATACACTATCCCGTAAACTGTATGTTTAATAAAGCCAATAACACCCAACGGACTCTAACATCTTTTTCCCCAGATTGCATACAAAATAATTCCCTGGTTCGAAATGAAAAAATCCATCAGCCATTTCCAGAACGACTTCCTATAATCGCACCCAAAAAAATTTTTTAAAGGGGGAATATATTTCTGAAGCTTTTTACCTGTCGATCCCTCTAAAAAAACACAAGTACCCAAAATTAACTACCCAAAAAAAATTTTTTTCCCTTTTCCATCTGCAGTCTTTGGGTTTAAAAGCTACAAGGATGACTTAGGTAAACTGCTAAATGATTTTTTTTATTTATAAAAAAAAAACCCAATATAAAGAATGGCTTAGCACTAAAATGTAATTATTAAGTACTTATATTTAAAAATTTTTTTAAACCAAATAAATTGCCCGATTTCCACAAGATACAACCCCGTTTTTTTGGGTACTAATAACACTTTTTTTGATATATTTCAATAAAAAATTCTATATCATTTTAAAGGTGAAATTGAAAATCTCTTTTTGATTTTTTTTAATTAATATATTCCTTTTTTCCTTTTTTATATGTTTAACCCATGGGGGGAATTCTCAGTTTTTAAAACAGGGGGGGCCCCAACCCCCCCTGCCACATTTGGTGGAACGGTGGGGGTTGTAACAGGGGCCCGCAAAAAACTTTTTAATTTTTTTTTAAAAAGGGAAAATTTTTTGTTATAAATAACAATATTTTTTATATCATTTTTAAAAAATACAATTTTTTTTTGGGGAAAAAAGTTAAAAAAATTTTTTTAAAACTATTTAACGGCTTGGCAAGTTCACTATTGGGCGACACATAGCACACGAAGACTAAAAAGGAGGGCGCTGCTGTGAATTGTTTTTTGGCCATTGAGCGGGAAGAAGAAGAAGGGGAAAAGGCGGTATCAAACTAAATGGGGACGATGCCTGTAGTTTTCGATTTATAATTGTAAATAGAGTTATGAATATAGTGATATGTTTTTGATAAAAATAATAAAAGGGGGAAAATTCGGTTAATTTGGTGATTTAATTCAACAACAAGATGTTCTTCCCTTTTATCATGGTGAATTACAAAAAAAAAAAAAAAACATTCCATACAGATAATACTCCTGCATGCTCTGTGCGCTGCCTTTCTTAAGGAAACACACTCATGAGATTTTGAAATTTGATGGAACGTGTTTTAAAATATATGGAGAAAAGAACTGCTCAGTGAGTTCTTGCTACTCAAGAAGAAAATTGGGTTTTGGGAAATTTTAAAATTTTTTTAACCCCCATATTTTGGGACTTTTTAAATAATATAAATCGAAGATTACATGTGAAAGATTGTATTTTTCTATCCTAGTTGGTCACATATCTTTTATAAGCAAGCTTTTTCCTCCATTTTGGCGAAAAGAAGGATTGAGCCATTCATATTTACCCTTAACTTTCGTACTGTTGCATTTCTGCACAACATATAATTTATTTTAATTTAACAGAATCAATATTTTTTCTAATTACCTACAAATCACTTATCTAAAAAAAAGGATTCTACAACGAAATATATGTTAATTTTGTCACTAATGGAGTACTTTTTTTTTCCAGAAATCACAACAATTATAAAATCCCCTGATGCCCCCAAGGACTGTTTTTTTTGCTAAAAAAAAGAATTCGTTATATTTTTGCTTCCTCTTTTTTTATTAAAGGAAAATAAATTACCAGGAAAGAAATTTAAACATTTTTGATGAATAATAAAATCCTCTAAAAAAAAATTGTAATTTCCCCTACTGTGCAATGTTGCACTTTTGCTCAAAAAAAAAAAATATTTTAAAATTTCAATTTAAAACTTTTAATTTTTTTTTTATTTTTTCCCCTTTTAATTTTATTGGGGAACAACTGATATAATTTTTTCATAGAAATTTAAAAAATTGTGAAGTTAAGGGTTAACGCAGGAACTTTCTATCAAGGTTAATAATGCTCCGAGGTATGACAGATTTAAAAATTTACTATCCATTTTTCAGGATTCATTCAGTGTGCAAAGTTTTTGATAAGTTTCAAGATGATAAAAATACCGATCACTTCACAAATTCTTTTTCAGTTTTTTCCCAAAGACTTTAAATTTTTACCCCAAATTTCCCAAATTAAAATTTTACTAACCTACAGCCCAAACAAGCAAAAAACGGGGCATTTCAACTGCAAATGATCCGCATTATATCGAATTTTGGAAATATGTACAAACAAGCAATTTTCTAAATTTACACTATTTGTCTATTTAATATTATTGTAGGTTTGGGCCAATTTGTTAGTGAAAAATATTTTTTTCTAGGGATAAAACCCCTTAAATACAAAAAAAATATCCCTCGGGGAAAAAAACCCTTTGATATACTTAAAACCATAATTTGCTTAGAGTCTTTATATATAAAATGTCTTTAAAAAATTTATATTATTTTTAATATTATTTTTAAATTTCCTTTTCTTAGGCTTGCATAAAAATCCCTTTTTTAAAAGGGTACCATATTAACCCTTCCAAAAGGGCGATACTTTATTTACCTTTCCATATTTGTTGGAGAAAATAGAAGTAGCACGCATAACTTATTTAAATCAGAGAGTGACACTCTTCGCAAAAAGATTGGTCTTCCTTGTTCTAGAGTATTATTTTTTTGTTTGAAATGAAGAAGGACCCAAAATTGGCGGCCCCCAAAGCTAAATCCCAAAATTCGGAGAAAAGTTGGTTTCCCAAACGTCCTTGGGCTTTGGGGTCCCAAAAATTTGGGGAAATCGGTGACGAGAGTCTCACAAATGAAAATCTAGGCCGGGGAGACGGTTGGGGAACTTAAGTCTTGCAGTGATAGTTGAAAAAAAAATCCTGCGGTTGGGATAACGCAGTAGAACTAGGCGTAAATCCTCAACAGTTTCCCGTCACGTGAAAATGATCAGCCAAAAGCAAAAAAGAATGGAAAAAATGGGCTCCCCCCAAAATTGAAAAAAGAAAAAAAAAAAATACACTTTTTTCAAGAAAAAACCCCATTTTTCACACTTTTTTCGCTATGAAAACGATACGTTTCTCAACCGAATTGTAACGTGTGACGAAAAGTGGATTCTGTACGACAATCGACGGCATTCAGCGCAGTGGTTGGATGTCGACAAAACTCCTTAATACTTTCCAAAACAAAATTTCAAAGTAGGTTATGGTTACTGCTAAGTGGTCCTCGGCCGGTTTGATCTACCAAAACTAAAAAAAACCCAAAGGGCGAAATCAACACGGTGGAAAAAAATTGGGAAATAGTAAATGGACTAAAATTTTTATAAACAGCCGGCTTTGGTTCAGGGCCAAAATTTTCTGAAATTCTAGACCGCGTATTTCAATTATTGCTCATCAAAAGAGGGCTACGAAACTGTAGACTACATGTCTTATTCAACTGACCTGTCACTTACGGATTTTTACTTTTTCAAAGATCTGTATTACTTCCTACAGGATAAATGCTTCAGGAATTCAAGCGATGATGAAAAGGCACTAAAAATGGAGTCTACCCTTGCCTTTTAGAATTTGCTGCATATTATGATTACTTCACATTGGCAAAAGTGTGTTGAAGCTAATGGTTCTTGTTTTGATTAAAAAGTTTGTTCTATAAAAAGATATACTTATGAGTATAGAACTCCCACTTTTTCCAACCTAAACACGTAACACCGCTGGACCAAAATGATTATTTGAATTCGGAGGCTGTTACTTGCTTATATAGATATACCACCGCCACACACTCCCAACCTGTATGTCGATGGATAGGCGAATGAACGATATAGTTATTATTGGGCGTGGTTGTTACTGTTAAAAAAGGTGTTGGCGGCTTTTTTTTTGTCAATTTGGTCGACGGGTTTTTTTTTTTTTACGTTGGGTAGGGAAACCCCGACAGCTGCCGGGAAGGGGGGGTTTTTTAAAATTCAGTCCCGGCCGGGGGGTAAAATTGGGTTTTGGACGGAAGGCATGTAACCCGCTGGACCCAAAAATTTTCCCTTCCCGTCCGGATGCTGTTTCTGGCATAAGATCCACAGCCATACCCAACTTAAAATAGGCCCCCAAAATCCAACATTTTAACAAATTTTTAACCTAATATAATTCAAACTTTGTATTTAACTGCTTTTAAACATTTATAGAAATACTTTTCCTATTTTCTAGAAATATAGTTTTTCCTTTCAGTTTTATAATTAGGGAATTATTGTATAAAAATATCTACTAAGTAAACCTATATAGATATAGGGAAGGTGAAAAAATATATAGATATAGATAAATATGCGCATAAAGGCACTTAAATTGTGTGTGTAAAAATTTTTTGTATTTTTTTTTTGGAAAATTAACATTTAAAGGGATCCCTTTTATTTATACGCTTTTGCAAAATCACGGTTCCAAACGTAGTCGGATATATTAAACAAAGTAAAAAAAATAATAAATTATAATTCATTTTCAAATAAAAGTAGTATATTCTATTGTAGAATATTCTATTTTTAAATTTAATCTTCGAAATTTTGTCAATTACAAAAGATTCTATTATATCTTACTCGTAAAAATAAACTAATTTTTTTTAGACCCCAATAAATATGACAAAACAAAAAGTATATTTATAAAATGGCCTTTTTATTTTAAAAAGGAGTTTTGGGAAAAAACTTTTTTTTTTAGTAAAAAAATTAAAAAACTTTTTAAAAAGGCCCCTTTTTTTTTTTTTGAATAACATGAAAAAATAAAATTTTGCCCATTTTTTTTTTGGGGAAAAAATAAATATGGTTTTTGGGAAAAAAAATTTTCATTTTTAAAAAACCCAAAATTATTGAAGTCCCAAAAATTGTAATTTAAAAGTAACCTATCTAAAACTTTCTTATGTAACTTTTCTTTCAATTCCGAAGAACAGATGTTCCACATTACAGAAGTTTAGAACAATTGAAGTTAACAAAATAATGATATAATTTAGTAAATAGTTTAAAATATATGTGGTGAACAAAAATATAAACGAAACACCCTGGGGAAAAATAATTAAAAAAATTTTAATATTTTACGGGAAAAGGAAAAAAACTAATTTCTAATTTCTTTTAAAGGAAAACCAAATACCCCAAAATTTTTTCTTTAAAAATTGGAAAAAATGTATAAAATTTTTTTTGAATTTAAATTTCCCTTTTTAAAAAATGAACTTTTTTTTCCATTTATAGAAAAAAACTAAGTGTTTTAGTAAAACAGAAAGCCATAAATTAACATAAAATGTCAAACTTTAAAATCCGTTTTTGCTTTAAAAAGTGTTTCTTTCGAAAAATTCAAACGAAAAACAGCGATTTTTAAAAAATTTTTTAAAAAAATTTGCTTTTTTTTGTATGTTTAGTAAGTGTAGTGTCCCCGTTTTGTAAATTTTTTTGTTTTAATTTTTTTTTAAAAGGGAAAATTTTATTTTTTCTTTTTTTTACCTTTTTCTTTTTCAAAAAAAAATCTAAAACACCAAAAAACCCCCATATCTCCATTTTTCTTAAACAAATTGTCGCATGTAGTCCCGGGTACCTTAACATAAACAAAATTTTAATTTTTTTAAAATCGGGTTCCCCACTTGGGGCAACAAAGAAAAATTTTATTTTTTAAAAATTAAATTTAAATTTAAGGTTTTTTTGGGAAAAAATATAATTTAAAATCAAATTTAAAACCACCAAGGGTTTAAAAAAATATTTTGGGAAAAAAAAAAAAAAAAATCCCGAAAAACTTTACTGGTTTGGGGGTTGGTTTTTTAACTTTTTAAAAAATAGCTCAAGGGAAAAAATTTTAAATTAAAAAATAAAAATTTTTTTAAATGAATTAAATTTTTTGGAAAAAATGAAATAAACACCAAGTGTAATCCAATACAAGTTCTTAAAAAATGCATTTGAACTTGAGTGGTTGAATAAAGAGTAAACAATAAGAAGATTTTTTAAAAATGAACGTGGGTGATGCAATATTAATTGCAGTAATAAATAAACGACTGAATCAGATAAAAAACGGGGCCTAAATTTTTCCAAAAATATTAAAAAGAGTGTGATATTAAAACAAATATCAACAGATGTGTGTGTTTTGTATCCGAAAACTTAGAAAAATTTTTTCTTTAAAGGGGGCATTACCAGATGGCAGTTTAAAGAGAAAATATGTTTAAAAGTATATACAAATTCAAAAAAAAATTTTATTTAAGGGGAAAAACAAAAATTTTTAAAAATTTTTTGGAAAAATTTTGAAGCATATTTAAAACAAAATTATGAAAAAATGGGGGAAATTTGGGATGGGTCGTGAATGGGGGTTTTCATAGGTACAAAAAAAAGGGGTTTTCCCGATTTTTTAGGGTTTAAAAACAAAATATGCGTTATCCGGTTTAAAAGAAAGATTAAAAAGCTGGTTATTTGGGGGTTTTTGGGGCAATTAGAAGACTCCCCCAAAAATACTTGGGTTTTTCCCAAAAAAGGTTTTGCCTTCCCAAAGGGGAAAAGGAAAAATCATGGGAAATATTGGGGGAGTTTAACACAAAAATACCTAGACTAAATGCTTTTGTATGTTGTCAAGGGTGGGGAGGGGGGTACCCTTTTGTCTATTTTTAAAGGTGGGCAACCATAATTGCATAATTTTCCATATTTATATCTTTCTTTAAAAGGGAAAAAGTTTTTCAGATTGCAAAAATATATTAATTAATTTTTTTTTTGCCCAAAAACGTTCTTGGTTTCTTTCCGTTTATTAAAAGCCCCAAAGAAACTTTTTTCGTCCCAAACTTACGTTTCTAAAAATTTTTTTTGGGGCTGGCCCGGGTTCCGGAAAGGGGTTTATATTTGGGTTTCCCTTTAAAAAATTAATGTCTTTTTTAAAGAGGGCCCCAAAGCTTTTTTAAAACCGGGTTGGGTTGGGGAATTTTTGCGATATTTTTGAATAGTTTTTAATTATTTATTGGGGAACCCTATTGACTTCAAGCAATGAAACAAAGCACCCTGGTCCCAAAACCAGGAAATTTGGGGATGCGGGAAAACGAATAAACCAAACCTTGAGTTATCTTGAACGTTGGAATGGTTCAAAAACATTATATTTAATTTCCCTCACATCCCTGGAAAAGGGGGTTTTTCCCCTACAACAGGGGCTTTGGATTGCAATCAAAATATCGGTGGTTTTTTAAAAATTTTAGGAAAACCCCACGGGGTTTTTTGGGCCCTTCGGGTTTATTATATTTGTTGCGTCGAGATAGGCCGGGCCGTTTTGGTCAAAAACGGGGGTGGGTCCGAATGAACCAGATGAAAAAAGAATTTTTATTTTATTTTCAATATATTTCATTGAACCCAAATTAAAAACCCTTTGAACTCTCTGAAAAAAATTAGAAATTTTATTATCTTTTATTGTGCAAAATTTAAAGTATCTAAAATTTTTCTGAAAAAAAATTTTTCTTTTAATCCACAAAACTATTTCCCAAAAATGGTTTTTTACAAAAAAGTGTGTTTGGCTTTAAAAAGGGGTTAAAATTTTTGAAAACAAACGGAAGATTTTTTCTTTTTTTTCTTGCATTTAAAATTTTTAGGGGTTTTTAAATTTTTGAGTTATAATTTTTGTTTTGTAATTAAAGATGTGGGGAAAATGTATTGTTGCAACCAGTTTTTTTCTTGACTTTTCCCTAATACCCCCACATTACTCGAAAAAAAATCCCAAAAAATATAAAAAAAATTTGGGAAAAATTAAAATTTAAAATTCTTAAAGTAAGATAACTAATAAAAAAGAGATATGCTTATATTGAACTCCTGCGATTTTGTATTGAACAACTTATCAAAAAAGTAATATTCTATACAACATAGTTATACTGCATATTTTTTAAAGGATTATAGACGTATTTTTCAAATGAAGAATACGTATAAAGTTAAATAAAAAAATTTTTGGGGGAAGTTTTATTTTATTTAAATAAAAAAAGGGCAAGGTTTAAAATACCGAAAACAAAAAGGGTAGGGAAAATGGATTTGATAACCAATAAAAAATGGCCAAAATATAAGAAGACAAATAAAAGGTCAATAGACCAAAATAGAAAATTATTATGTTTTCTAACCCTGTCACTGATTTATGACAGTGGGGTGGGGGTTTAAACTTGCTTTTTTAGGATCCCAAACCCTTTCCCGAAAATTTTCGACATACTAGTGTAATAATAAGAGAAGAAAAAACTTAGAAACATAAAAATGAAGTTTCACCTAAAAAATTCACATGTAAACTATAGTACTTTTTAAAACAAATAAACTGGAATGAGTGACCATTGAAAAATTATACAATGTTACGTATTGAAACAAACAATAAACTGACATTAAGATCATAACTTACCAGAATTCTTAGAGATCTCGAATAATAAAAATATAAGTTTACTGCATGAGCCCCAACTGCATAATGGTGTTACTATATGCTATAAGTGGGCCTATATAACTCTCAATTTAACTATAGTGCCATCTACGTGACTCAGTAGTAATAAATAGTAAAAAAACTATTGTAAAGTGGATGTAATAATTGAAGAGAAATTCATGAAAAATATGATAAATTATTAGTTTTTATTTTTACAAATATAGTTGAATAGAAAGCTGTTTGGATACATATATATGGTGCTGTCACTCTGGTTGCATTCGTTGAATGGCTGATGAAGCATTTTGTTATTTTTATTGTCCATTTTATTGATTTTACACATAGAGCGTCAATGTGATTAATAGCAAAACAAACACATGGACATAGGCACTCATCAAAACCTTCCACTTTACATTCCGGAGATCTCAGTTTTATATCTTTACCAACCGAAAGTATTGATAATTTTACGATTTCCATTATTTGATACATTGACTGGTTAAAATTAGGGTTTTTATTCCAGGGAAATAATAAAGCCATTTCACGGGGCTGAAATGATCAAAAAATTAGCTATTTTTGACTTGATGTGGATTTTAACCTCCGATATAAATTTTAGCTGATCGTAATGTTACAATTTGGGACCCTTGCCCCTGAACTTCCTGGAAGGCTGAATTTTCGTTTGAACTCTCAATAGTGGATAAGAGAGTAAGAGAAAGAGTAACGCCCACACAGAGTTGGTGAGAATTTTTCCAGCTTGCCTTAGGAAGGAGTCAATGAAGAGAACTATTTGTCCTGAAAAGTTCCAGTATGTCTGTATAACATTACTTTAAATAATAGTGTTTAGTTTTTAAATGAACTTCATTCCGTAGTCTAACAGCACGACCAATCTGATAAAGTTCTGATAACTTGATTTATGTGGATAACGTACTAATTCTTAAAACTATTTTTTTTATTTAATTTGCTATTTTAAATTGTCTTTGGATAATTACTTTTATTATAAACTATTTAATTGCATCAGAGGTTTGCAGAAGGAAGTGGAATGCATACATTTTTGAGGGAGAAATAATGTAAAAAATTAAATTTTTTTTTTAATTTATTTTTTAGCCCAATTTTAGCATAATATTCTTACATTAATATTTAGCTATATTTATATTACAAAAATAAAGCACCAAAAACAGAAACTCTTTTATTTTTATACAAACAAAATATCTTAAATACAATAGTTAACATTTTAAGTTATGTGATCGAAACGCCTGCAGCAAATACATTTATAAGTAATTTTTAATTTTTATCTCTTTTTAGCAGCATTAGAAAAGGAAGTAACGCACGGGAGTCAATAAAAGAATATTAACTTTAGCGGTAGTTTTTAGTGTGAAAAAAAAATTCTTTTTAATTTTAAATAAACAAATTCTTTAATTATAACATTCTTTCATTTCGTTAATAATTAACTAAATTGAGTTATAAAAGCACAGATTGCTTATATTTCTTATGTGATCATTTTTAAAAAAAATAATAATTTACATATTTTATTTGAATTTTTTAGCTGAATATATAACGGGTATGAATTTGGAATTTATGTGTATACTTATTTTATATAATATTTTTTATACCAAATAAAAATGGCCTCTTTTTAGATTTTTTGAAATGTTGTTGCCTTCCCAGGAATGACTGTTACGTTCCCGGTGTTTCCCAAAAATTCCCGGGAAGGAAAAATAACGAAAAATCAGAAACAGCAGTTAGAATGAATGGCTGATACAATATTGCATCATCTTAATTTGAAATGTGTCAGTGTTCCAATTTTTGTGGGAAAGAAGTTGTGGTTAAAAGAACATTTCCCGTTATTCGGGTAAACTAAAATATCCGCATAGTTTTGGAGGGCTCAAGTTAATCAGTAACTAAAATCCTTCGTAAGAAATTTTAAATGAAGAATTAATGTAAAATCCGGTGTATAACTTGCGCATATACTTTCGTGCTGCAATTTTTAATTTTTAGATATATTCGTTCTACCCCTTTGTTCAGATCCTACTATTAGTTGCCAGTTTCTCTATATATATCTTATCAGTCGTTAATATAATACATTTTAAAGCGCTCAATTGAGTTGAAATTTTATATACACGATTATTTTGGATGAAAATA
Organism: Trichonephila inaurata madagascariensis; assembly: GCA_019973955.1. Lineage (NCBI taxonomy): Eukaryota > Metazoa > Arthropoda > Arachnida > Araneae > Nephilidae > Trichonephila > Trichonephila inaurata. Next base: position 27,270 of record BMAV01013496.1, on the reverse strand, counting down.
CGGTAATTTAATTCTAATTAATTAAAATTACTTGACTGAAAATAATTATTTAAATAATTGCAGATACAGTCACGTCGGCTTCATTTTTAGCGACTTGGGTCAAAACTTTAAAATATTTTTTTTCTCACTTATTGAAGCATTCAGTTGAACTGAAATTTTATATACACAATTGCTTGAGAGGAAAATAAGATACTTTAATGATGATTAATAAAAATTAAATGCCACTTAATATTGTGTTTGTGCCGTATACATATACATATTTATATTAATTGTAATTATTTGATAAAAAGTAACTAACATAAAATTTTTCTTTGTTGACTTAAGTAGGAATTGACTTAATTATATATATATATATTACTTTTTACAAAGAAACCTGAAAAGCACGTGTCCAGTGCTCTAGTTATTTGAAGGCATTTATTCGAGGTATTATTCCAAGCTTTAGAAAAAATGAGTATATTTTTAGAACTACAACCCTTTATGTTCAAAAGCAATGTCTTTTTTTTAAAAAAATTAATACTATTTATATATATAGAAGTATAGTATTTTCTATGTTCATTTTCTTTTCATATTAAAAGTTTTTGTTTTTATACCCAGCGTGTAACTCGCACCCATAAATTTCGATCTTATTTTTCAATTCCTACTATTAGCTCACACTCTCTATATATTTATTTATTTTTCTTGGTGGAATTTTCAATCGTTAATAAAATACATTTTAAAGCGCTCAATTGAACTTAAATTTTATATACATGATTATTTTGGATGGCAATACTTTAATTTAATTATAAATTAATACAAATTAATTGATCAAAACTAATTATTTAAAGAATCACAAATACAACCAAGTCAGCATCATATTTGGCGACTTACCGACCATTTTGGCGATTTGTGTCAAAACTTATAAAGTATTTTTTTTTTTTTTCTCACGTTTTAAAGCATTCAGTTGAACTCAAATTTTGCATACACGATTGTTTTGGATGGCAATACGGTACTTTAATGATAATTAATAAAAATTAATTACCACTTAATGTTGGGACTCTGTCATATGTATATACATATTTATATTAATTGTAACTATTTAATAAAGAATAGCTAAAATAAAAATTTTCTTTGTTGATCTAAGTAGGAATTGGCGGCACTATAAATATATATCAACTCAAATTGTGTCCGATGTATATAAGTAAAAATACTACAAAAATTGAAACATAAATGCTGCATTAAAATCTTTCATGAATACAATATTATGCCAACATAAAAATTCAAATGTTATTTATCGTCTGTTTTATTATTTTAATTCCGATAAACCCAATCCCACAAGAGTTCTTCACTCGAACGATGTCTTTTGAAATATAAAACTCATAGATCCGTTGTTCAAAACCACCAGTGCAGGTGAGCTACGACAAAACTTGCATACAAAACGATAGAATTTTTCTCTCTCGTCCAGATTTACAATATCTTCACTGAAAAGGATACATTCTCCAATAAAGAATAGGATTCCTTCTAAACCTTCAATAAATCACTGAAGTGTGCCTTCGATGTGTAATGGAGCGAAGATTGAATGTCTTGGTTCATTTCTTTTATTCAGTAGATGGCAACATGGATTTCTTAAATCAGTAAGAGAGATGGATTTTTTCTTCTTTTTTTTAAAAAAAAAAGAAAAGATTCATTCTTCCCAACATTCTTCAATGCAATTTACGATCGAACTCAGATGGGGCGAGAAGTCCGGAATCTTAGCATTAAGCAGTCAGTATTGACAAATTTGAGGAAGGATATTAATATTTGATTTAAAATGCTTGTTTTCGGAATTTTCCGGAGATTGATAATGATTTACGAAGTAATGAATTTGGTTAGGTCTTCTTTATTTTTGTGTGTTTGTGAATAATGTACCGAAATATGTATTAGAACGCAACATTATTTAAATTTTATGTCTGCAATTTTATTATTGAATCCGAAAACTCGGTTCAATGGGGTCCGAAGGTTGGCCGAGTTTGTGAAAATTCCGGGTTATCGAGAAGGGGATTAAAAAGGAATAAGTACTGCACTTGTATGCCCAAATACTCTTAACTCGGGAGCGGGTGCATGAGGCACATAGTCACCCCAAGCTCATGAAATCTTTAATTATGGAAAAACTGCTCATTTGTTATTATTAGCTGTGTCAGTATCCTCCTATATGAGGTGATAAAGTCACCAAAACTGATACAGCCGACGACAAACGGAATATTCTCTCTGGTAACCTTTTACCACCACCACATTTTCATAACATGTCGTGGTCTTTTCTTATAGGTAACATGTTTATCATAAAAAAGAGGAAAAACAAATCAGAACTAATAATTATTAACATCTTTTTTGCATATATTGTGTAATGTTGCCAATAAGGCCTGCTTGGTGGGATCTCTGCTTGGCAAAACGGAAAGTACCGAAAAGTATTCTAAAATATTGTATCGATGGAAGATGTTTCCAATGAGTTTTTAGAAGAATTTGCCTTATTTTGATTTTATTGTATAAATTTGTTGTAATCAAATCCCTGTCCATAAATTTAGATGCTGAAAATTCACAGATCTGACATCAGATCTATTTATGAGAATTATCAGTTTTCGTAAGCTCTACATCATAATATTTCCCCTTCAATTGTCATTTTAGAATGAGTTTATCATTTTAACGTTATTATTTTGCTCAAAGTTTGAAAGGGTTCCATCATCAACTGTTTCCATATCTCAAACTGTTAATTTATATACACAAAATATGTTAATATTTTTCTGTATTCATATTGATATATTTGATAAATTATTTGTATTGCGTTTCACATTTTAACTTTCAAAGTATGTTTCATATTTTTCTCCTAACATTCGGTATAAAAGTAATTAACATTACCTTTTAGAAGTGGGCAAAATGGATAGTTTTAAATATTTAATTAAATATAGAAAAATGACTAACAAAATAAAATTTTATTTAAATTGACCATATGAACAGTATACCAATTCACTTATCGTGATTTCATATACTTCTATTTTTAACAATAATCAATTAATTCAGATAAAAAAAGGTAATCTTTAAAACAATTTTTGTTTTATTACTGGCAATTATGAACTCGGCTATATTCTACTTTAATCAGGCTTTCTGAATAAGATCGGAAATATGATTTAATATATGAGATAGAGAAGAATAATGATACAATTCACATACAGATGTAACAGTTTTTAAGCTTTTAAATTCTTCCAAAGAAGATTTTAGTAAGATGGTTAAAACACTTTAAATTAAAAAAATTAACATCGCAAAAGTCCATGTAATGGTAAAATTCAAATTATCAACTAAATTTTTAAAATGAATCCAATCTTAATAAAAAATAAATTAAATCCATGACTCTCAAGAGATTTTGAAGATTCAAGTATGTACATTATTTTCTACATTAGAAGCAATAATGAAAGTCTCTTGACAAAATAAACTGAATTCTGGATGAGATAATTAGATTTCCCTTTAGTGTTCTGGAAATATGAGTTTAAATGAGTCTGTGAACTTATTGCTACTCTTTCTGAACATACATTCAGCATTTTTTTTGAAAATTTAATTTCTAACTCAGAAAACAAGTTTTTCTTTTTATTTGATCACAAAGGAAATTTTTGAGCTTACCTTTTTCTATGCATGTCTTCTTGTCTTCTGCCAAATGGTAACCAGTTAAACAAGTACATTTGTAATCACCATGATTCGTGAGTCCACAAGTTTGAGTGCAACCCAAAGCCACACATTGAGCTAAAATATAATAACATTGATATAATAAAATAACAAAGTAATTATACTTAAACATAAATAATACCATATTAAATTTGAAATACACTTAACAAAAATTTAATAATAGTTTTATAGTGCTTATACCATACAACAGGGGTGGCTGACTCGCGGCACGCGTGTTGTAATGTGGCAGGGCAGAATTGCGCCAGTGACACGTGAAAACTTATTGAGAAAATTTAGAAAATTTGGAAAGGTAATAAATGTTATTTTCTTATACCGTAAAATCCGGCGTATAGTGCGCATTTTTTGATTTTTAAGTATATTCGCCGTGTAACGTGCACCTACTTTTTGCAAAGAATCCTGAAATGTATTTATGCAATGCTGTTATGTTTAGAATCCATTTATTCAAGGTATTATCCCAAAAGCTTTATAAGATATAGTATATACTTCTAGAATAACAACCCTTTAAGTTCATAAGGTATGTTATTTCTTTTAAATAAACATATTTCGACATATATAGAAGTCATTTTTTTCTCATCTCTTTTTTTCTTATTTTTAGAGCTCTCATTTTCATACCCGGCGTATAACGCGCGCTCTTGAATTTTGATCTTATTTTTTTGTGCTAAAAAAATACGCGTTATACTCCAGATTTCATGGTAATTCTGTTGAAATACGGTTGTTTCTGACAAAAAAAAATTATTTTAAATACTTTCAATTAATTAAATGACTACAGAAAATTATAATGTAAAGAATACTTCTTCATTTTTGTTTGCGTTAGCTTTCTAGAGGAAGTGCACTCGAGAGGTTTTGGAATTTGAGGGAGCGTGTTTTAAAGTATGTGGAATAAAAAATGAATTGTGCCCAGTGAGTGCTAATTATTCAAGAATGAATTCTGGCTAAGGGATTTAGCTTTTCCAACCGTTATTATGGGACATTTAAATAACTTATATTAAAGAATACAGGGGAAAGATTATATTTTCTTCTTGCCTGATTGTTTCTTACATCTGCTTTTGTGCATAAACATTTTCTTTTGTCTCAATTTTGGAAAAAAAAGATCAATATATTTCACATTATTGCATGAACTATCTAACAAAGTTAATAATGCTCCGAGCTATGATTGGATTAAAAATTTAATATTCATTTTGCAGGATTCATTCAGTGATAGGTCCGATGATTTCCAAAATGATAAAACAAAATGCTGATCTTTTCACAAATCCTTTTTCATTTTCTCAGCAAAACAGTAGTTGTTACTCATCTGAAATCAAAATCAAACTTATGGGTCTACAGCATCTAATTACTCTGAAAAGCGAAAAAAGTTATCTATTTTAACTGCAAGTAATCCGAATTTTATTAAATTTTGGAAATTTGAACCAACAAGAAATTTTCCAAATTTACACGATTTGGATGCCAGATATTGTTGTAGGTTTGGATCAACTTATGTTTATGGACAAATGTTTTCTATTATGGAGAAAATATGCAATCCAAATATCGCTTAAAAGTACCTAATACTAATCTTAAACAACCTAATTTTGTTAGTATTTTCAAGAACTAATCCTTATATAGATTTGGTAAGAAAACTACAATTTCAGAAGCGGCATTTAGCATATATTGTCTGTTTAAAGATTATTTAGAATTAAAATGTTTCAAGTTTTTCATTTTTATTTTACACCTAATCGAACCAATTAAACCTGATAAAAGAGTATAATGAATTAAACCTAAGTTTGTACGTTTATACTTTTTTCTTATTTACTATATTCTCTTTAAATGTCAGAGTCTTGCATAAGAAAATGTGGTATTTGTGTAAAAATCCAATAATAAATCTATACGTAACATTTTTTTAAAAACTTTTCTCATTTTTTTTGTTTGAAAAATTGGAAGTGACACGCATATTTTTTTTTTATCAGATAGTGGCACCCTTCCCCAAAAAAAGTTTTGTCACCCCTGCCATATAATAACCTAAAGAAATTATAAGATTTGATGGTTGAACATGTTTGATATTGAAATACATACACATAACTCCATCCGTTTGAAACATTTTACCCTAGAAAAATATTATTAAATATTTTCGTAAATCAAATAATAATTCTTAAGAAAAAAAATCATGAAAGCATAAACTTATCTAAATAAGTTGATTATTTCATTCAATTAATTTTAACTTGAAGTATTAAGTAATGTAAACATGTTGACAGAATTGAAGAATTTTTAGACCAAATACGTAGCAACAGTCTTAACCCGCGATCACTCGCGCGGGGAGTTCTGTACATCCCGGCAACAAGAAAATCCTCCCAGGATTCTAAAAAGAATGCGCAGAACCACGATTTTTTCTGTAGCTGCACATTTTAGGTCATTGAATCTTCAGGCCTGATGCAATCTCTCTTCCTCGAACGATTGGAATGTAATAACCTTCCCGCGAGAAGTTGAGCTTTTGTATACAGTCTGCTCTGAATGTTTGGAAAATGATTAAAATATTATTTTTCTATAACTTTCTACTATCATTATCACATTAATTATAAAGAATATTTATTACTGGTATATACGTTTTACTGGTTTATGAAAAAATATAAAATTATGTGTTTTAAAATGAAAATTTTGTATGTTTTGTTTAAATTAATGTTAGTCTGATTTGTATGCAACAAATTTAATAATTTATTTGTATAATACAAAACACATCTTGTATTTTATAAATATGTATCATAATGACTTAATTTTATTTTCATAATTAAATACAAGTGTTAAAAGTTTGGGGTGTTCTCTACACCCCGCGAGTAACGACGGTAGCAAAAACAGGCGCGAGTGACCGCGGGTTAAAAAATAGGTTATTTAAGTTAATAAAAACAAACCAATACAAATGTTTGGTTCCCGACTAGAATAATTCTTTTACTTCTAGTGTACCTCATTCAGTTTCTTTACAAATAATGGAACATGTAAAAAATAAAACGACTGTGGAATGTTGTAACCAATAAAAACATTGTAAATCATTTATTCTCTTAACACATTTAGTGTAATTTCATGCATTGCAACTTGTGAATGATTTATTTCCACTTTGTCATTAGAAATACTAAAAAACATCAGTTTTAATGCGAATTTTTTCATGAGTAGTTGTAAAAAATGTTACTTATACATCTTATTAAAAACTGTTTTGTATAAATTTCATAACATTGATATGAAAGCAAAAGGTAAGCCTTTCAATGAGGTAGTATCAAAGCCGTAGTAACAATATTTTAAGGTATCCGACTACGTTCGGAACCGTAATTTTAAAAAAGTCCATACATGGATAATTTTCATGATATTTAGTGTCACTTTGATTGGAACACATGTATAAAATTGTTTTAAGGACATTTTTCAGAAAAAATTATTTAAATACAAATATTTCACCTAAAAACTAACCTTTATTCAAAATGTTCTCCTTTTGTGAAAAATGCTTCTATTATAATAATATTTTGCTTGTATATAGCTCAGACCTCTGTACAGAGGCTCAACTATGATTTTTGAAAAATTCACGTTATTTTCAGATTTACTACTCATTGAAATAATTATCGGGGTGTTTTTTACTTAAAATTTCTCCCCTCTGTTGTCGTAAAATATGGATAAACCCATTTATAAGTTATATATTTCAAAAATTTTAGTTGAGCCTATGTAGAGAGGTCTGAGCTATATACAGGCAAAATATTATTATAATAGAAGCATTTTTCACAAAAAGAGAATATTTTGAAAATGGGTCATTCTATGATCATTTTTTGTCAAAATATTGTACTTAAATAATTTTTTATTGTAATACTATTCTTAAAGCAATTTTATGTACATTTTCTAATCTAAGTGACACTAAATATCATAAATAATATCAATTTATACGCTTTTGCAAAATCATGATTTCGAACGTAATCGGATACCCTAATCTCATAGTCACAGATAATTTAATATCCAGATAATCACGTTCACATTAATTTTTAACACATTAATGTTATGCAGAAAAACATATCTGACGTCTTAATTTAATACAAAAAAATGAACATTTCTTTGAAGACTAAGAATAATAATAATATTAAAAAAAGCCGTTTCTCTATAATGTAACAAAGTAGTATAATGAGCTACACATCATATCAGAAATAAAAATTACCGTATTTACTTAAATCTAAGCCGTGCTAGTTTTTCAGTGTTAATTCTACTGAAAATAGTTTGCGGCTTAGTGTCGAAGGCAAATCATTTATTGGGTAAGGGAAATGGAGTTTCCAACCCTTACAAAAGGAAAAATGTAACCATACATTTTGATCACTTATATCGATCACTTATCTCATTCCGTAGTTTATCAACAGTATTCAGTCTATCCTAAATATCGTTGTCTGCTCGTATTTACATTTTTTGTATACACTATTTCTTAATATCACCTAAACATCGAAAATATTGGTAATAGCATCAAGACGAGCTGACCGTGACGAGAGTATGAAAAGGGAGGCAACTTTATATGCAGAAAAAAGAACGGAAACACAGCAGGGGCCACTGAAAATCTGACACGAATGGAGAAAATGTACGTCGATGTAAACAAAGTTACATAATTTTTGCCTGTAAGTGTTTAACAGTCTTTAATAATTCATTTCAATTCTTCAAGAACACATTAAAAAAAATGCTACGTAACAAATACAATGGATGGCACGGAAGACTACACCGGGAGGGAAAATGGTAACGCCTGTACCAATTCCGAAGTCAGCTGTGACGAATCATTTTCGAAACATGATAACAGAGTAATTATAGGTTCATGTATATATTTGAAATATTTTAATATGGGTAAAAAATAAATTAATTACTAGCTTATTTTTATTTTTCATTAAATTTCTTAAATATCGAATATTGATGAATCTTTCACACAATTTTTCTCAAAAATTTGTAGAGAATTGGGAGGCGGCTTAGAATCGATGACAATACTGTTTCGCAAAAACATGTTGGCAATTTGGAGTTTGATTCAGTATCGATGGTGGCTTTGTTAAGGTCTTCCCTGCGTGATTAAAGGTGTGGGAGAAAGGGAAGGAAGACTAGACATGCTCAAAATCACTTAATCTATTTACAGCACAAACCGCAACACAAGTTCAAACCATAAAGGCAAGAGATGCAAACAATTAATAAATATGATGACAATTAACGAGGTACACGAGGTATGAGAAGACTAATTAAAAGGGACACTTACATCACTTCAGTAGCTCTGTCTTCTTATCTACCTAATCTAGATTCAATCTCAAGTGACAGATCGTTACCTTAAGTAATACAATTATCAATTACTAAATGACCGCGCCTCACATTAAATCTGATTAATCCTGCTCCATTAGCAGTCTACCCTATCTCTCTCTTTCTAACTTAAAAACCTTGACTTTGTATAGTAGCCTTAATTTGCACGCTGACATTTTCTTCTTCGGAGGAAGCTTTCCAATAAAATAATTTTTAAGGACCACAAACTCCCAAGAGAACTGTTAGCCCGTTCAGTACCATGATCAGATATATGTGGTCACGCCTTTCTTCCTCCATGGCCTACAGCAGCGTTTCTCAAACTGTGGGGCGCGCCCCCTAGGGGGGGCGAGCATATCGAAACGTCAAAAATAAACCATTATTTAAAAATATTAATTTATTGAAAGAAAACAAAACAAAATACATTCTGACGTAAAAAAATAAAATACGCATTTACACCGATATAATATATTTATAAATGTATCAGAACTGCACCCTGTATTTGGTAATTAATTTAACAATACCAAGCTTAGAAAAAGTTTAATAATTACCAGTGACTCCTTGGGCTTGTCATATATAAAATTATATAAAAAATATAATACTGATCTTGATAATTCGTACGGTTTGTAATTAAATTTGTATTGTAGATTTACGTCGAAGTACAATATTATTATTTAATCCAATACATTATTATTGTTTGGATGGTGGAGGGGGGAGTGAGGAAATTTATGACTGAAAATTGGGTCGCAGGTATCGAAACTTTGAGAAGCACTGGCCTACAGTATCATATATGTGATTGAGCTTTCCCTGCTTGTAGGCCCATTATCACACCGGTGTGATCATAGTTAGGAACGTTATGATATTAATTTTTACAAGCACTAGATGGCGGTTAAAACCGGGTTTTTTTTCGAATAATGTTCACAAAACTTTGAACATCAATGTGCTTTCAGCTCCGTGTTTGTTTTTTTAAATTAAATCCCATATATTTATGAATATAAACAACTGCATATGTTTAGATTTTTTGAGAGAATCGGACATTTAAAAGTTCGTGATCTATTTCTCTCTGGATTTCTGTTTATATTTTGAATAAGTTAGTTTAGTTTTCTAATATTTTCTATATCAGTATACAAATATATGGATTTTTTTTGTCAATTCTTTTTAAAAGTGTATGTAATTTGTTTTTAAAATGAAAACATTTTCTTTAAAATTCGCAATTGTTTTTCATTAAATATAGAGAAATTTTTTGTACTTTATACTCAGATATTATCAATGATAGTAAATTGTAAATTTTAGCGTGTATGATTGCATTTAAAACTTTCTATGAATTTTTAAATGAAATTAGGCTTAGCAGGGAAATTCGTTCAGTCCCGTGCGTGCGTATCCTCACCGAGAGTAAGGGTCTGGGAAAGCGCTTCTTTATCCTTCCGCTGGTCCTAAAGGGGTTAGTAAGAAGATCGTGGATAGAGCCGTCACAGCTTAAATTCGAGTAAATACGGTAATTGGCAAAAGTTAATTAAATTAATGTGAGACTTAGAAATGGATACCAAAAAAGTTACTTAAGATAATGTAGGATATGCGTATTTTTTAATAAGTACGTATTAAAAGAGTCTTACCTAGTAAACGTCTGTCATCTTTTCTTTTTTCACATTTATTGCCTTCAAATCCACTTCGGACATTCACAGCCTTTAACTGTGGATCCAATTCTATGCCTGGAATAAAAACAAAAGAAATTAAGTTATAATACAAGAATATTATAATTTACAATCGGAAATGAATTTCACTAATATTAAAAAATAGATTTCCTTTCAATTACAGATTAATTAAAGAAGCTAATTCTTGGGAAATTATTTTACTTACATGGTATACCATACAAATGCAGTGCAATACGTTTAACGCGAAAACGCTTAAGACGAAATATCGGTTGACACGAAATAATACAACGATTCTGATAAAGTACTATGTATTTTCACACATTTTTTTTTCTTTAACACGAAACAAAAATCACTTAACATGAAAATATTTTCCTTCTGGGAATAAACAAAATACGGAAAACATTAGACACTTAATGAAATGTTTGAGAAAGTTCTCCTATTATTGATTGCCCTACATCGTCATCGGAAGAATTATTTGCAGTAAATGATGAAAATGTGTGTACAGCCCTAATTATGGACATTTTAACAAAAACATTTTGCAATTGCTTCAAACACTCAAAAAATATCATTGATGCAGATTCCGGCGACGGAATTTAGCTCCTGTTTCTGCTTCATCCGAATAGAAGAACGTCATGAAAAGTATGCGCAGTTTTTCAGACGCACATTTCAATTTTGAGATGAATAACATGAATGTATGAGATCGAACAATTTGTTGATAAAAAGAGATTGCAAGGAAAAATATCATATTATATTCTAAAAACTCAATAATTCGCTTGTTTTTTTAAAAAAATTGAAAACATTATATTAAATTTAATTAAGTTCTTGTGAATTTTTTTGTATCATTGGTTTTTTTTAAATACATGCATGTGTATACATGTATATAAATAAAATTTACTCAATTTTCTTCAACATATGTTTTTTCCCCTCCATATTCTTTAACATGAAAAAAATATTTTGGTTTCCACAGTTTCGTGTTAAACGATTTTAACTGTAATAGTGTTAAAGTCCCCAAACTAATTTTATATCAAACTGACATCAATATACAGTATACAGACTTAAGAAAAATAAATGGGCACGGCACACAAACAAGCCCACATGTTTACATTGAACAAAAATGTGCTAGAACAGATATAAAATATACAGGGTGTCCGGGCTTAAGGTATCCAAAGGTTATGGCTTATTATTACCGAACTACCTATCAGAATGTAATAAACTATTTATCCGTGGATTGGAAAATATCCCCATATTTCTTGGGTCTAGTTCAATCTGCCACACGTTCTCGCATTATTCAGCAGTTGTAGACGATAAAGTTGTTACATTGATTTCATTAGTAAAGATGTAGATGCCACAGCAAAAGATGCAGTGCGTACTTTGGTTGACGGAATTTAAATCACTCATGCTTCTACAGCGATTTGTTCGAACTGAATGGAGTTTCGATTTCCGAGATCAAAATCTATCCACCAATGGGAAGAAATTAAATAGAAGACGTTAACTTTGGTATCTCAAACTGGCAAGTCTTCTTACGTTTTCGTTATAGAAGGCACTGTTGATTTTGAGCGTGATTCATGTTGTAAGAGTCTCGATAAGTCTATAAGGCAAGGCAGTAACGACATTCCATTCTGTTCGAACACGTCTCTGTACAAATGTGACTGATATAAATTCCTTTAGCTAAAGTACGTATTCCATCTTTTGCCCCGTGGCGGCTACATCTTTACTAGAGACGTTAGTGTAAGAGGTTCGATCGCCGAATAAAGCGAACCCGATCGGCCGAACGGACAAGACCCAAAAAATCTGGGAGTGGTTTCTAATCCATGGACATTACATTCATTCATTCCATTCTGATAAGTAGTTCCATAATAATAAGCCATAACTTTTGTATACTTTAAGCCCGGACACTCTGCACTATAAACACAAATTTCAATAGACAAGAAATTTTTTCTAATGCTACACAGATTATGCCCTCCCCTTCGTATTGACTGATTATCAAAACAAATCAGGAGAATCTTCACAAGATGCATTGGAAAATTGAGTAATCCAACCTTCACAAGGAAATGTTTGTTTTATTGGTGTTAATTACATTTATTTTGCAACCGAACGACTTCGAATACATAATCTTTTTATTTGCGTAAAATAGGACAATAAAAATTTCTGCAATTGGAGAGGAATTGGTTTACAACATTTTGGACAATTATTTCATTATTTCATGATTTTGGCTGGAGAAATCATTTTTCTTTTCATAAAGCTCAGTTGAACACTCATAACGTAATTTTACTGCTTCCACAAATTTATAGCTATTTCTCATTTCGAACGATACCCCTAAAATTCCTACATTTTATCTACCAAGAAACGATATACATCATTAGTGGAGTATTTTCTCGTCTTAGTGCTGCAAGTACGTAAATGAAAATTTCCTTGTTAAAAGGGTTTCCCTTCTAAACAGTTCGCCCCAAAGATACGAATGTATCTAACCACAGAATCATTACCCACAATTTCTTTTGGGGTTTCCCGTTTTGATTTTTAACCAGTTATATAACTTGTTTTCTATCGTTATCTAGAAGAAATAATGTGCACCATCAAAGTAAAATCCTTGATATATCTAAAAAAGCATTAGAAACATCTGAAATTCAGTTTTAAAATGCTATTATGGAACTGAAATGAAAACATTAAACACTAACTTAACATTTTTCAAGGGTTTGGGGACATATTTGGGAAAAAAAAATTAAAGTTTTTTAAAATCCAAAAGATCAATGATATTTTTTAACGTTTAAAAGGAAAAAAAATTTTTAAATTCTTTTTAAAAGACATTAAACAGTTTAAACAAACCTTTAAAAAGGAATATTTGCTGAGTTAAGTCATTAAATTTTGATTTATTCCTCAGTCGTGCATTCATTGTTAGAAAAAATTAGGGACCCAGTTGGGAAACCTGATTTTTCCCCTAAATGGATAATTTTTTTTTAGTTCACTTAGATTAGAATTTTTTAATAAAATGGTTTTGGGCATCTCGACAAAAAAAAAATTTTTTAATTTAATATTTTGTCAAAAAAAATAATTTTTTTAAATGTTCTTTTTAAAAAATGCTTCTAAAAATAAATTTTTGCTTTGTTTACTTCTCTTTGATTCTGAACGGTTTTTTAAAAATTCACATTATTTTCAAGCACCCCTTGAAATAAATATTTTTTAAAACTTCCCCTGTTGTCGTAAAATATGGATAAACGCACTTTAAGTTACATATTTCCTAGGGGGACCTCTGTAGAGTTCGAGCAATATATAGGCAAAATATTATTATTATAGAAGCATTTTTCACAAAAGAAGTTTTGAAATGGATCAATCTATGTTCATTTTTGTTAAAATATTTTGTACTTAAATAATGTTTATTGTAATACTATTCTAAAACAATTTTTATATACTTTTCTAATCTAAGTGATACCAAATATCATACATATTTATCCATCTATACGCTTTTGCAAAATCACGGTTCCGAACGTAGTTGATATCTTTGTTGCAGCTCGAATTGAAACCGAGCTTAAAAGCGTATAATGGAGTTGATAAAATTATGTGATATTGAAGTGTCCCTAGATTAATGTATATAAAATACCAGTGCATGAACATTTTGGACAAAGAAATTATTTAAATAAAAGAGTTTTTGGCAAAAATTAACTAGAATAATATTTTTCAACAGCTTAAAATGTTTATTATAATAATAAGCTTGCCTGTATATAGCTCTGCACTTTGCTGTGAAGTTCAACTATGAGTTTTTTGTGTACTTCACATTATTTTCAGAGTTTTTACAACCCATTGAAATAATTAGGCGTATTTTTCTTAAAATTCTCCCTCAGTTAAAACATGGATAAACCCACTTCTAAGTTATATATTTCAAACATTTCCTAGTTGAGCCTCTGTACAGAGATTCGGAGTCATATACAGGCAAAATATTATTATAATAGAAGCATTTTTTCACAAAAGGAAAACATTTTGAAAAATGGGTCATTCTATGTTCATTTTTTATCAAAATATTGTACTTAAATCAGTCTTTATTATAATACTATTCTAAAACAATTTTATATAATATTTTCTAATCTGCTTACTACCAAATATCATAAATATTATCCATCTATACGCAGTAAAAATCATGTTCCTGTTCCGTAGTCGGATACCTTCATGGAGAATGAACCAAACCTTCAAGCAAAACAAATTAGTTTAGGAGTGAATTAAATTTAGTTGAAGTCTAGGGAAAAAAATATATGTTTATCTGGCTAAAACTGCAAGGCTATAATTTAAAGTATGCATGAGAAGTGCATAGAGACATGAACGTCTTAAGGCATTGAACCAGGGCCTAGGCCACATGGAGGTCCTCGTCTCACTCTCAAATCCGGATTAATAAGATCACGTTTCGAATAATTCTGAACGTCAAATATTTTTTTCGGTTATATTCTCCAAAAAAGTGGGAATTTTGGGCGATATGTCAACTGGCTACATGTGATGACCGTTGTTCATGTGTAGGTCTAAGCCTACCACCATACAACATCATTACTTATTCAGTCAAAAGGCGACATTTGGTCTAGCCGGTTAGTGCGATTGAAACTCATGCACATTTACTTATTTCTGGTTATTGCTTGTACGAGTATTTGACAACCTATATTATAAACTGTCTAATTTAAGGATCATATGTGGGGCCCATATTTGCACAGGGCTCAAGAAGTCATAAGATGTTGTGACGGCTCACGCGTTTCCCCTAACATGCTAACCCTATGTTCTTTGACAAGCCAAGATGGCAAATCTTTTTCCAACCCAAACCAAAGAAGCGGTTCCAGCGTAGGATGCAAACAGATGGCCACAAAAATGACAGAAGTTTAGTAAGCGATGGTACTTAGGAGAAAAGCTTTAGCTTGAAAAAGGTAGAAGTGTAATTTGACGTAAGGCTCACCAAGAATCATGGACATCTAGCCAATATTACAAGGTGCAGCCATACCATTGTACTCTCGAGCCTAACCGAATACCTTGAAGTTGATTGAATCGGTGCTTGGCACCCATGTAGTAGCATTATTTTCTGAATCTCAAATATTATTAGGATTGAGAGTAGGCGGATAGTATAACATTTAGATAAGTGATCCAATGACGCGATCTGTGTTAACTACGGCTACGTGTTTTTACTATTCTCCTAATATAAGTTTGTTCGATATATATATAATTTAAGCTAAACTCTTAATAAAAGTCATATTAAGAATTCTAAAATATCTTCTATTTCCTTCAAGAATCCCACACCCTAACTTACGCTGAAATTCACGATATGGTCGCATGTGCCACGACCATATCACAATGTCCTTGAACAGAGGCATTTATATAATCACAGCAGTCGCCGCAATTTCAAGAACATACATATAAATGGGAAAGCATTGAGTAGTACAGGTACTATCTGTCATTTTATGATACGAAGTTCTACACTTGAAGTACTTAATTAAGTCAGCAACAGTCTATTCTGGCTGTGGCAGACGCCTTATCTATCCCTCAATAACGTCTTTTACTTATTTAATGTGAAAAACATGTACTAATCTTGCAGGCCAAAACAAAATGTTGATACCATATCGCAGCGTTTCTCAAACTGTGGGGTGCACCTCTAGGGGGCATGATAAACCTACGTGAGGAGTGCGAGCATGTCGGAAAGTCCAAATAAAAAAAATTAAAATAATTGTTAGTTTACCGAAAGGAGAAAAACAAAATACATATACTGGAAAGATAAAAAAATAAAATACATATTTACACTGATGTAAGATACTTATAAATGTATCAGTGCGGCAAAAAGTATTTAATAATTCATTTATCAATACTAAATTAAAAGCAAGTTTAGTAACTACTAATGACTTCCATGGGGTGATATACAAAATATAATACTTATATTAATAATATGTGCAGTTTATAACAGTAAAGTCGCATTCTAGCTTTAGCGCGAAGTATATTGTTGAAGTGCACCACATTGTGCTGTATGAAAAGTGCTGGGACGCGAAAACGGCGGACCGAAAATTGGGTCACAAATGTGGAAAGTTTGAGAAGCACTGCCATATAGAAAACGTTGAATGAATGCAGGAACGAGAATAATAGCTGCGTTGAATGCGTTTCTCAAACTGTAGGACGCGAGTATATCGAAAAGTCTAAAACAAAGAATTGTTTTTAAAAAAACTATTAATTTATTTCAGGGAAGCAAAAACGTAAATAATATTCTGACATAGCAATAAAAATTAAATACAATATTTACACCGATATGGAACACACGTATAATGTATCAGTATTCTGCAATAAATGCATTTCGTGTAATTAATTTTTAACACTACTAAGTTAAGAACAAGTTTAAAAATTACCAGTGACCTTTTGTGGAGCATGTCATAAAATTATATAGAAAATTTTAATGCTTTATCTGCATAATTGTACGGTTTATAATTAAAGTCGTAATTGTAGTTTTTAGATCAGAATACATTATTATTGTATCTACCACATTATTATTGTATGGACGGGCAATGAAAATTATGGTTGAAAACGGTCAAAAGTATAGAAATTTACATCAGTCTTACAGGATAATAAAGCAGGGTAGAAAACCATTTCAATCACACTTCTGACAAACAAATTTGCTCAAAAGTGCTAATGACAGCACTCAAAAGTATTCCTACCGTCACAGCAGTACCGTTTAGACCATAACTCCTGGTGTAATTCCAATGACATTCAGTTTGCTCCAGCGCTCACCCGTCTTTTCTAACCTACATTATTTTCCACTGTCCACAAGAAAAAAAAGCTCTGATCAATAAACCTGTTTCCTGTTCCATCCATTGAGCTCCATCTTGCTACTGTAGATTTGAATGATAAAAAAAATGATAGAGTATTGCTTGCAAATTTTGCTTCAGTAGCGAGAATACTACAGCACGTAGGAGTCGGAGATGTACTTATGGAAACAGTTTGCTGTAGTATTATAGTGGCAAAAAACTTTCAATTCCTGGCTTGGTGCTGTGCCAATATGATGCCAGATAAACGGCATTCTTGCCTTTCAATAATGGCTCTTGGGTGGAAAGACCTCAGTCTTCGTGATAGTAGTCATCGTCTCAGCTACACTACTATTGCCAATTAGCATGGATAATGAATACGCTACTACCAGGTCTTTCTAAAATATCAAAGAAAAAATATCCTTTTTCTCTTAACCGTATTGCACGGTCTCATTGGAATTCAGTAAGAAGCATTTTTTGTCCTAAGGTACCTTTAACACTTCCCTAAATTTGCGATTTTTTTCAAAAATTGACATTTTTTTTTATGATTTTATTTTATAGACCATTTACTAGTTTTATAAAAACACCAAGTTTATTGTTTTCGATTCACTAGAATAAAACTACAAGTGTTTTAGTAAAATCAGATTCCGCTACTTTAAGCAAGTTGTCATACTGAAAAATGCATTTTATTCGAAATGAGTTTTTTTGAAAATGCTCAAACAGGAACAGAGATTGTTCGAAAATTTTTTCAAATAATTAACTTAAATTGTTTGTGTATATTCTGTATGATTGTAGAAGTGTTTTAACCTTCAGATTTAACAATCACTGTTTTATTACAAAATTTACAGTCCCTTACGTGAATATAATCACTGTTTTTAAGCAATTTCATACAATAACTAAGATAAAATAGTCTATTTTTTGTAAAAATTAAAATATCTCTTATCCTAAAGGTCATTTTAAAAATGAACAACAAAGTAACATTGAAAAATTGAAAATTTCTTCATCATGTTTTTGCAAAAAATGGGCCCAGTTTTAATTTTTTGAAAATTTTTAACTTTTCTCCCCATTTTAGTAATAATAATTTCTTTTCTCTTCTTCATTTCAGAAAAACCTCAAGAAAATCCTCATACCTCCATTTTTAAAAAGAAAAGTTGTCGCAAGTTGTCGGATACCTTGAAGACATTTTTCACTCAAACATAGCTCACAATGCTCAATCCAAGCAAATCCAAACTTCGACAAATAATGCACATGAAGTCTACATCACATATTTAGAATACCAATAAAGCTGAATCACATATTTACATTTGTATAATTCCACCTACTAGGCCCTCTTATCCTCCAATCGAAACTCTTAAATATACATCATTTTTTTAGATGCTCAAACATGTCATTAATGTTATATAATTATGTTTGGGTATTGGAAATTTACTCTCCATCAGCATATCTTATTAAAAATTGGTACAACTATAGGTTAAAAATATATTACCAATGATTGATTTTTGAAACAAAAAAAGAGCTTTTTGCACTGAATAAAAAATATATATTTAAGGTGATTTAAATTGATAGAATTTTCAATCATAATCGATTCTTGTAATGATAGTTTAGAATAACAAGCCTTATCGATCTCAATTCTATCAATACTTGTCTCTGAAATGAATAAAAAAGTGTAAAACTAAAGGAATTTCCTTCACTGTAATGATCTCACAAGATGAAATTTATATGGATTAAAATATAATATTTTAATTATTAAAACGGAATCGCCTAAAACATTGAAATGATAAAAATTATGTTTTTCACATCATTTTTTTTATTTTCTATAAGAACATATAACGTATCATAAGAAACATTTGAAGTTCAGTCTATACTTTGAAAAAAATTTGTACCCATTTTCAATCCTAAAACCAGACAAAACAGATAAATATATCGCATATGACACTCAACTTTTTTACGTTTGGAATACACTTTTTATTTCCTTTCTTTTTCTTATTGCTAATCTGACTTTATAACAGACGCTTTTTGAAATAAAAAATAAATTACACTTTAAAAAAACAAAAAAATACGCTTGTATGGTTAATCAAACTAAAATGTAAAACATAATTCTTAATATAGGAATAAAATGATAAACGAGAAAATTAATGTCATTGTAGTAAAAGCGTGGGGTGCTCGATATCAACTCTGTTATAATTTCTTACTAGTTCTATTCCGAAATGCTGAGTTAGTGTGAAACTGTAGTTCAAATCCCCCACACTTTTACCATAATGATATTAATTTTCACGTTAATCATTTTATTCCTATATTAAGAATTATTTTGTTAATATTAGGTAGATTAACCATAAAGAGTATTTTTTAGTTTTTTTTAAGCTATCAAATATTTTTCATTTTTTAGCTCGATCTACAATAAAAGCGTGTTTTTTCAGTTTTTTAAACTATCATTTATTCATTGATGAATTAATCTTAAATGCGCCATTTCTTAGAATATGGAATATCCATTGGCATCCTATGAGTCGGTCGATACGGCCTGCTTTGCAGTTGTAGGATCAGCCAACTGAAGGAAATCTGGAAGTGCTAAGTTTGAAATACTTAATGCGGAAGGAAGAATGTGTAATGATATTTCTCACTAAAAAGAGCTCAATATTTTCTCTGAAACTTGCATCAGCATTAGACATAAAAGTACATATTTTAAATCGAAGAATTGTACCTTAATATTTTAGGGATATATGGAATAAGGCACCATATCTGGAAATGGTATATAGAATTAGTCACTAAATCTGGAAATCGTTATTCCTGAAAATCCTGATCTGGACAATGGAACCGAATTATGAAATTATTTCATTGTCATCGGTCCTTAACAAGCGTGCAAAATTTCGAATTAATCTGACCTTTTAAAATGGGTAAAAATCGATTTCAAAGATTATATTACAAACAAGTGAAGCTTATAAAAGCGGGTTAAACGAAACACAGGCATTTCAGAGCAATTACCTCTGGGATACTAACCAACATTTCTCATTTTGGATGAAACTTAATTTATAAATTCTTTTTTTGCTACATAAGAAATTTTTTTAAAAAATTATAAAGTTAAAATTATTAACTAAAGAAATTTCTTACTTTTGCTTTTTTTATATATTTACATTTCTTCACTGATTTTTAAATTTTTATTTGTGACTACACTATGGAATAATAGACTTCAACTGTTCTCTCCAGAGGTATGAATAGTTTTGAATAAAATGTAAAATAACCTGGAAATTGAATTTTTTTCTTTCATCTAGGTATATATTCCTAAAAAAAATTTAAATGCATACTTTTCAATAAAGTTTATTCTTTGTGAATGAGGGAATATGTTCTCTTTCAATAGTTACTTATTGTTTATTTTAACCATATTTGTATTTTACTTGTTTATTACACCTATAAAAGAACAAGAAAATATGATCATATTTGAAACTAAATGTATTCTTCAGGATTTTCATTTTAAAATAAGAATATCTTTACATACGCATAAATGCATATACAATGCTTAGTTTGCAGTAAAACAAATTGACTGTCTCGCTTATTTATTGATATTTATTTTTTCTAGAAATAAGTCGAAACAATATTTCATATTGAATATCTAAAAGAACTTAGCATTTTAAAAAGTAGGATGTGTATTTTTTTATTATTCATAAGTGTTTTATATTTTAAAGATGTATTTTTTTTTAAAAAAATATTTTTTAAATAAAAGAAAACATTCTTTTTTTTCTTCTTAGATTTAAAAAAAAGTAAGAAGGGAAAACTGGCATTTCAAGTTGATTTTAGGCATTTTTAAACTATTTTAACTTTCACTTTAAGTCACAATATTTTTTTAAAAATTAGAAAAATGTAGTGTTTGTTATAGTACTAAGAAAATGATATACCTAAATCATATATACGGTTTATTTTAAAAACAAGTTTTACCTTAAAGCATTAAAAAAAACTTAATTACTTAGATTCAGTTACTAGCCATCGACATTTATATTATATATGTTGATTCGAATGGTGATTAAAACATTTATATCATCTCTAAAATATATTAAAAAAGAAGCAAAGAACAATCATTTCCAATTCACTGCACTTTGCATTTCTTACTAAAGTTTTGTACTAATGTGTTTTAATAGATATCATGCTATAAATTTACAATTCTTCAACTAACTATCAGCGTCATTTTTTATAGACAGTAGAGTTTTTGTAAAGAGTACAACAAAATGAAGGTAAATTAAGCAAAAAGCTAACTATTCTAATTTATATAAACCACTAAATAATTTTGAGCTCCAGTTCGATTTAACTTAAAGTGTCTGTTTAGCTAAATTTTCAGAACTTATATTCGCGATGCGAAGCTTCACTTGAAAGTTACTCTCAATCTCTATGGTAAAATATTGCTTTCTCTATCCACATATATCACTATGGCTTATGTTACACCAATCGTTAATATATACTAATATAGAGAGAATATTTTCAAGTATTAAATCTCTAAGCAATTTAAATCTTTATTATTATTGAATATTCTCAAGTTCGAGTCAGAAAGTCTTGAATGTGAAACGTTTAATATTGAACGTGGTACAGAAATTTTCCATAGCTCTGGTACACTACTTTCCAATAACATAGGAATTCGCTTGAATATTGAGAAATTAATTTTGTTTTTACCAACACAAGACTTAATGACACGTTGCACCCGAATTGCCATCACATATTTTGAGAGCTGATGTTGCAAAGCTTGTTTGAAAAAGAAATTTTTGATTATCCATAATTGTTGTTGTTTGATGTCCTATTAAAATTCTAAAGGAGCATTCTCGTCACATTTTCCTATTTTTTAAAAGGTATAAATGCTATTCGAATAACAAAATAAATACTCGATGGGCTTGTTGAATATAACGCTAGTGCCAAACTGGCTACCAAATTTCGTTCCAGCAGTTTTGATGTTGAAAATCCACCTACATTCTGAAAGATCAGTTATAGATGAAGAAGGTAAAATAAAGGCATTTATTAATACAAATCGTCAAATAACATCTAGAGAAAATTCTACAGCTCATGATCTTTTGAAGAGTATTGAGGTTTAATTCCAGAACTTCTCAAATGGGTTCCACTATTCTCTTATAAAGAAATTGCTCCATCGCATTGACGGGAATGATTAACTTCTCAATTTCAACAAAATGACCAATTTTTAAAGCAATTTTTCTGAGGACATGAAATAGTTTATCCACGATTCTAAACTTAAGAGATGATAGGGAAACATGATGGAA
This sequence comes from Trichonephila inaurata madagascariensis, assembly GCA_019973955.1. Lineage (NCBI taxonomy): Eukaryota > Metazoa > Arthropoda > Arachnida > Araneae > Nephilidae > Trichonephila > Trichonephila inaurata. Next base: position 4,686 of record BMAV01013496.1, on the reverse strand, counting down.
TGCATGAAAGCACTTAGGCAACAGATACCATCAACAAAAAATTATACTGTCTGTTTGGTGGGTTTCAATGGAATCGTATGCTGGAACATTACCTTCATCAATGCTAAAATATACTTTCGTCAATTGGATAAGCATAAGAACTCAAGCAAGCTGAAAAGACCAGCTTGGTTTATAGTAAATGTATAATGTTCAACCAGGAGAAAATAGAAGATCTTACTCCCATTTTGTAAGTAACTTTGGCTGCGTTTGTTTGTTTACAACAAAACACATTTTATACTTCAAAAGGTTTACTTCAAATAGGAATATGAAAATGACTTGGAGTGAGTGAGTGAATATTAATGTCGCACTGTTCAGCTACACAAGGGCTTTTGGCGATGGACCACGTAATTTTGAACCATGGTCAAGGGGACATGGACGACACCGGAGCTGGCACCCCTCTTTTAACTAATCCCCACACCACCGGAGGACGTTTCCCGCTCTCGACGATTTAAAAGTGCACTCTGCCCTACAGGTGGGTCTTTAGAGGTTGCCGAAATCCTGACAAGCCTGCCATGATCCGATACCTTGACCACTGGACTACCGCGGCCACGAAAATGACCTGGAAAAGTCTTGCTAAGAAATATCAGAAACATTATTTTCGGGGAACCAGGCTACAGCCAGCTAGGAAAAGGAAATTGTCCAAAATAGAGAATATATAATTTACTAAAATATTTTAGCATTGAAAATATCGACTTGTTTTTAAAAAAAAATTAAATTACCTTCCGCTCCCCTTCATATATATATATATATATATATATATATATATATAAATTTATTTATATATATATAAGGATAATTAAATTAGATTAAAAATTAATCGCCTATCTAGCACTTCACTTTTATATTCTCCTCACCTCTTCAAGTATCAAACTAACCACCCATTTATTTCTTCCGAACATATGGCCTAAACCAATAAACATGTCTAATTCCAGCTCGTTATATTTAATACCCCCAAAATGTTCTTTCCCAAAGGGACCCTTATGAGCCCCGCGATCGGGGTTTTTTAAAATTGTTTCCCCCCAAGATTTTTGGATTTTTTTTTTTCTCTCGGCACCCCAAAAATTGTGTAAAAAATTTCTACAAAAAAGATCTTTTTTTAAAAAAATGCTTTGCCCCCCCAAATCATATCATATATATTTTATATTATAGGTTTATTCTTTAAAAAACAAGAGATAACCCCAAAAAATCCATTCGAAAATATCATATATAAAACATATATTATATAATATATAATATATATATATATATATATATATATATATATATATATATATATATATTTAATATCTGTAAACAGATACGGTTTGTGGTACCGCCCCAAAAAGACTAATTCTTCTTTTGGGCAATTAACCCCTTTTCGGCGGACATGTTGGATTTTTCCCCAAAAACGACATATTTTGGGTTAACCCTTTTTTAATGTTTTTTTCTTTAACCAATTTTAAAGGGGCATCCACTATTTTTATTATTCTTTTTTTTATTTTTTGATTATGTGTCCCCCCATCTCCCCTTTTTTTAAAATGTTTTTATAAAAAAACTGAGCCGCTTCTTTTTTAACCCGGTGGGGTGTAAAACCCTCATCTTTCTTCCAAATATAAAACATGGTATATAAAAATATATGTAATACCCAAATCCAGGAAAAAAGGCAAATTATTTGCCCACCCCAAAAAAAAGCGTCACCCCGGACTTTTCGCTTCTGTTTGTCATTCTCGCGAAAAGTGGGGGAAGAGGAAAAGAGAATGGGTAAATTTTTTCGCAAATATTCAAAATTACTCGAGGCTTTTGAAGACGGACCTCGTAATTTTGAGCCATGATCAAGTGATGAGGACGACACCTGAGCTGTCACCTCTCCTAGCTACCACACCACTCCAACGAGAGGACGTTTGAGATCTCGACAGATTTAACAGGCACTCGTTCCCCTACACAGCAGGTCTTCAGTGTTATTAGTCTCAAATTCATGATAATCTGCCCACGAAACCATAACCTTGACCATTAGACTACCACGGCCATGGAGAGAGTGGGAAGTGATGGACATTTTCGATGTTATTTCTTTAGCTTACGTTAAGGGCAGCAAACACCCTCTTCTTGCTAATATTTTCCTTTATTTTATTTTCTTAATTTCGTGTGCCCTCACTTTTTCTTAATAATTAAATGTTTTGATATATAAACGGAACTTTCATCTTCGTTTTTAACCCAAACGAGGTGTGAACCCTCACGCACACACACACACACACATATATATATATATATGGATGCTCATATGTATGACCTCACTTCACTACTCCAACACCGTTTAACCGATCAATATGAAAATTGGCATGTTTTTGTATTTTCTTATGGAGAAGGTTTTTGTGCGATCCCTTTTCTTGCAGCTCCCCACTAGGTGACACTACAGCCTATCAACTTTTATACCGTTCAATCAATCGCCAAGTTGCCAACAGGGTCGTCAAAAATGATGCTAACTTGGCTCTATCATCAACATTTCACTATGTTTCCATTGAATCGTCATTGTAACGTAATAAACGGCGTTGACTGAGAATATTACAATTTTAACATAAAATGAATACAACAGAAAATAATATAACGTATTACTCATCCAGATAGATGTTATTTAAGTATTTTAAGCGTTCATTACGCAAAATAAGACACAACGTGTTACTTTTGCTGAGCAAAAATCAGCTTGGGTAAGTGTTTTCAAAAATCGACCCACAAGAGTTACAGGGCTGTTTTATAAAAATCCTTTTTATCAGCTATAGATCTACAAACTTAAAATTTAACAAATATGATATTTTTGTTCAGCTGAGATATGCAAAAAGCTTTTTTTTTGTTTACCTTGTAATTAAAGTAAAATTAACTCATTAGAATTCTTTATATTTCAATCTGTATCGCTTAATTTTTCAATTCATCCGTGCGAAGAACGAGTATAACTGCTAGTATATATATATCGTCGGCCTAGTTATCAGACTGCGTAACTCCACCGGGTAACTGATTTGATATAGGAGTGCAACGCACCAAGCGCTTTTTGGCTCGATTACTTAATCCTTTTGTTTTGTCTAGGCCATATCTCAGAGAGCGCTCCGCTTTAAATTTATTCCTCGATTAGTGTAATCACTACTTTTTTTATTTCATAATAAAACTAGATTTCGAAGGGAGAGGGGGTGGCAAGATTTTAACATAAAATAAATACAACAGAAAGTAATATTAATTATTACACTTCCAGATATAAATTATTTACACTATTTTAAGCGTTCATTACACAAAATTTGTATCAATGTGTTACTTTTGCTGAGTAGAAATCCCGCGGGGAAAAAAAAACTAAAACAAAAAATTAACACTAATATACGCTATCCTCATGACAACCACATTATCGCACGATAAAAATATAAAAGTAAACCATTTTAATTTTTCGCTTATCGGCGAACAAAAACAACAACGGCGCCTAGCTCTACTGTTTTCAAATTACATCCCAGATGGGTTCCCTTTAAAAATTAGACCAGATATGAAGAATATATATTATTTATTATCTAAAAATATATAAAATGTTAAAAAATCTAAAGAAAGTGATAATTTTCGTCAACAATTTTTTATTAACTTTGTGTTTGTCCATTTTTAATGTATTCTTTAGAAATAAACAATCCATCATTTTAATTTGCAATATATCAATTACGAAATAAACAGCTATTCAGTAATTCATCTAGATAATTAACACATTAAACAACAATAGGCACCTTTCAATTGTCCATAAATAATTGCCATAGCCTCTTCTCATACTGCCCCTGTTAAGTGAAGACGTTATTTTTGTCACTTTTCTCAATCGACAACTCGTTTCAAATTGCCATTGAGTTAATTGATTATCCTTCGTTTTCATTGGCTTGGATTTTACAAGACCCTGAAGATATAATGAGCAGTGCATTACTCGTTAATCAGCAAAGTCGTTGGAAAAATTTTTCTCTGAAGGGGGGAAGATAAAAACTTGAGTATCAGGGTCCAATTTTCTTGTTTATTTTCCCCTTCAGGATGCAATTAACTGGATTTCGATTAATTAAAAACGTATTAGTGGTGGAGGCAGTCATCATTTCAGAGAGTTATTTGCAGTATTTTCCTAGGTTATTGAATTTCGGATTTGAAAACATTACCGTTTGTCAATGAGGTAATGAGCCATGTGTGACAGCAGAGAAGACAAATCAAAAAGAAATATTGAATTTTGTTCAACAAGTTTGGCAACAGTGGTATCGGAACGACTCATTATAATTGAAAAAGAATAAAACTTGTTAGTTGGGGATAAAGTCCAGAAACTGAATATTTTCAAAAAGAGGAATTATTAAAGAAAGTAACTTAATGAATGTGTTTATTCAATAAAATTATTACACAGACATTTAAAGACATAATCAACTAATTTAAAAATAGTCTGAAGGCAACAAACAACTTATTTTTTACAATTCTGAAAGGATAAATATACTTTAATATAAATTAGTTAAGTTCAGTTCTTGACGAGATTAGTACTTTGTATTATCTCGTAGAATAAGTTTTAGGATTAAAAGACATAAGCAAATGCATTGTGTGAAAATCTATCAATCTGTATATATGTAATAAGTCCCTTTAATTTTGTCCTCAATAACATTTTTAATTTTTTTAAAACCCGGGGTCTTC
>BMAV01013495.1:0-11970 GCA_019973955.1 Trichonephila inaurata madagascariensis | reverse complement strand
CATTCCCTCAAACATAGGGCTAAAGCTACAAATCCTCTACTTCAAATAATTGTACACAAACAGATGAAAATATAACAAAAATAAAATGTCCGCCTTTAAAATTACTTGAACCACTCCCTAAAACAAATATATCAATACCCACTCCTATTTCCAAAATCTTCTTCAACGCAAAGCCCAACTCGTCCCATCCCACCACAAAAGTTACCGTCTCTGAACCTAAACCCCCCTTCTAGCCCTACATTAAAGAAATAAAAAAAGGAAAATTCGGGATAAAAAAAGAAAGAAAAAATTAATTAAAACGGTTTTAGACATAAAAATGACTCCACAGATCGAAAAAACAAGCTTCTGATGAGTATACAACGGATGAGGAAGAAATGATTGTTTACGACGTGGAAAAACGATATTGAATCGAATCCCGACTGCTTTAAAAAAAAGGGAAAAAACATATAAGAAGGGAGAATTAACTCCGACAAGACACGAAAATAACTTTTCTCAATCCCTTGAAACTTAGTGGGAATTTCCCCCCCAAATTTTTCATTTTTAAATATATTGAAAATAAATTTTATACCTTTTTTTAAGATTTTAAATTTTTTAACAGAAATTTTATATACCTTTTAATATTTAAACATATTTTTGGGCCCAGTATAGCCAAAATTGGCTCTTGCGCCATAAAACCCCAAATTCACTCACTCACCGACCCGCATGTTTGCCGTGTGCGGCGTCCCGTAAGGGGGAAAATGGTGTTCTGGGGATCCTTTGCGTTCCCTTTGCCCAACTTCTCCAATATGGAGGAGGTTAGTGGCCTGGGGATACCTCTGCTTTCCCCTTTGGCCCACGCTTCCCCTGTAGACGGGTGGGGGTGAGCCCGCTCCTGTCAATCGGCTGGTATTTCCCCTCTCTTCGGTGTCCCCGAAGAACACTGCTGTAGGGTTAGTGCTGCAGATAAGGGTGTCGGGTTTACCCGTTGGACCCCTCCCCCTGGACTGTATCACTATCTTCTGGGTGTACTCCAGGTAAGCGCCGTGCCTGGTTTTTTGGCCAGTTGACCGGCACACTGCCTCACTGTTGGACTCCGTGGTGGGTGGAGGCACGCCAGGTGAAGTGGTATACGCGTTATTATGGATCCCAAGCTGCTGTGTGCCCGGGTAAAGGCCTCGTACCCTCTCAACATTGACAAAGTTCAACGACTGCCAGATTTTATTACTGTCACTTGAAAAAATGGAAATGTCTTCTAAATCGCCTTTCGCAATACAAAAAGCCCTGATAGGAATAGGTGGAGACAAGTCCGTAAAACGATTACGTTCGGGGATCTTCTCATTGAAACAAACTCCGCTATTCAAACAAAATCGTTCCTGCTCGCTAAAACCAGCACTTTTTTAAACTCGTCGTGAGTATAACTCCACACAAATCTCTTGAATTCTTCCAGAGGTGTCATTTCCAGAACCTGGCTTCCCTCAGGGCTCACCTTCTTTAGGTGAGTACGGGTTTCACGCTCGAGGTGCCTAGTGATCTTTTTCTCTTCCTAAGGGGTTTACTGTCTTTGGTAAACATGGGCTTCACGAACCCAGGGTACCCTAGTGATCTTTCTCTTTTTTCGGCCCTTCTTCTTGCCATTCAAATTTCCCTTTACTTCTTTTCCCGTCTAGACCACAGACCAATCTTTCAAAATGAACTATGTTCAAAATTTGTTTTTTCAATAGAAAAAACTCTTTTTATTACTAACATATTATGGTTTACATTTGTATTGTGTTAGTTTAGTTCCTTTTCGTATATTTCTTTAAAATTTTGATTATGTTGCTTTATTTATTTTCGATTAACACCGTTGTTTTCAACCCGCATGTTTGCCGTGTGCGGCGTCCGTAAGGAAAATGGTGTTCTGGGGATCGCTTTGCGTTCCTTTTCAGGTATGGAGAAGGTTAATTAACCTAAAGGGATACCTCTGCGTTCCCTTTGGCCCACCTTCACTGTAGACGGGTGGCGAGGTAGGCCCGCTCCTGTCAATCGGCTGGTAATACCTCTCTTCGGTACCCTACCCGAGAGACACTGCTTCAACAGGGTTAGTGCTGCAGATGGGGGTGTCGGGTTTACCCGTTGGATCTCACCTGGACTGTATCACTATATTCTGGGTGTACTCCAGGTAAGCGCCGTGCCTGGTTTTGGCCAGTTGACCGGCACACTGCCTCCCTTGTTGGACTCCGTGGTGGGTGGAGGCGCGCCAGGACGAGTGGTATACGCGTTATTATGGATCAAAGCTGCTGTGCCGGGTAAAGGCCTCGTATTACCACTCTCAACATTGACAAAGTTTCAACTTAACTGCCAGATTTTACTATTATCACTATAGAAAACAATGAAATGTCAATCGCCCTTTGCAATACAAAAGCGCTCTCGTAGGGAATAGGTGGAGAACCAGGAAATCAGTAAAACGATTTGCGTTCCGGGGATCTACTTATTGAAACAAATACTGCTCTTCAAAACTAAGTCCTTTCTTCTTGCTAAATCGTTTCTAAATATTCCTCTAATGATAAGAAGTCCACACAAAACTTTAAATTCTTGCCGTGGTGTTATTTCCGAACCTGACCTGTTGACCACCCCTGATGCAGAGATTCTGGATGGATTCTGCTCTGATCAGGGGCGTTATCATCAGGTCAGAAGAATCAATAAAAAGATACAACAGTTATACCAACCAAGCATATAATTTTTAACATTTAATAGCCTAATCACCCAAAAGCATTAAAGCTGGATATCACGAACTGTAAAATCCGTCCATACATTCCCGAACCCTCTGCGCTTCTGTTTTTAAGTGTCAGAGGTTCCGGTTACTCCTAAACTTCCTGCCGCGGTCAACTGACTTGCTCTAGATGTGCGTCTGCTGGACATGCTTCCACAGATTGCATTCTAGAGGCCAAATGTATAAACTGCTCACAACTCATCCATCAGATTCCAAAATATGCCCTAAATGGAAAATAGAAACAAAACACAGGAAATAAAACAAATAAAATATTTCTTACCCAGAAGCACGTAAATTAATGGCCCCACGGTCATCATCTCAAACTTGCAGCTCAAGCTGCAAATCTTCTACTTCAAATAATTCTACACAAACGAATGAAAATATCAAAAACAAAAGAAATAAAATGTCCACCTCTAAAATTACTTGAACCACTTTCATCCAAGCCAAGACCAACAGTAATAGGAATCACTCCTAATATTTTCCAGATCATCATCCTCAACACAAGAAGCCCAGCTCTTGCCGTCCACACCTCTTCAATAGCAGCTACTAACTCAGACCCTCAACCTACTACTACTTCCCTAGCAATAACCTAAATACTTCCGCTTCATCGTTACCAACTGAAATACCCCAGTTCTTTACAACTTATAATGGTGCCACTCTATCAACTGATGTTCAATCATCCCAGTTTCCGTATCAGAATCTACAGCTACATCCAATAAAGGAACATCTTAACACATCCCAACGAAATTCAAGAAATAGAAAACGCCAAAATACCAAAAACCAGAAATAGAAATAAAAATGACTCACATAAACCCAGAGAAAGCCAGCACCTCAGAATATACTACTGATAGAAGAAGACCCTCAGAGCTCACCTTCTTTAGGTGAGTACGGGTTTCACGCTCCCGAGTGCCCTAGTGATCTTTTCATCTCCTCTAAAAGGGGTTTACTGTCTTTGGTAAACATGGGCTTACGAACCCAGGGTACCTAGTGATCTTTCTCTTTTCGGCCCTTCTTCTTGCCATTCAGAAATTTCCCTTTTTCTTCCTTTCCGTCTAAGACCACAGACCAATTTTACAAAATGAACTTCGTTTCAGAATTTGTTTTCTATGGAAAAACTTTCTTTTTATTATTAACATATTTTGTTTACATTTGTATTGCGTTAATTTGGTTTCTTTTCGTATATTTCTTTAAGCACTTTGATTATTTTGCTTTATTTGTTTTCGACTAACAACGTTGGTTTTCCGACCCATGTTTGCCGTGTGCGGCGTCCGTAAGGGAAAATGGTGTTCTGGGGGTCCTTTGCGTTCCCTTTTGCCCACGCTTCCAGTATGGAGGAGGTTAGTAGCCTAGGGATACCTCTGCGTTCCCTTTGGCCCACGCTTCACTGAGACGGGTGGCAGGAGTAAGGCCGCTCCTGTCAATCGGCCTGGTGGCCCTCTCTTCGGTATCCCCGAAGACACTGCTGTAGGGTTAGTGCTGCAGATATTAAGGGGGTGTCAGGTTTGCCGTTGGATCCTCACCCTGGACTGTATCACTATGTTCTGGAGTGTACTCCAGGTAAGCGCCGTGCCTGGTTTTAGCCAGTTGACCGGCACACTGCCTCCTTGTTGGACTCCGTGGTGGGTGGAGGCACGCCGGGATGAAATGGTATACGCGTTCTTATGGATCCCAAGCTGCTGTGCCGGGTAAAGGCCTTGTATTACCCACAATCTCTGCCATTGATGATATTGCTAAAATACACGTTTCTTCATACTCTTTGCCTAACAGTGAAATGTCCTGTAAATCTCCTTTTGCTATTTTCAAAGCTCTTCAAGCAATTGGTGAGCCGAAATCAGTTAAAAAAAATGAAATCTGGCGATTTACTTGTTGAAACTAATTCTGCTATTCAGTCAAGTCCTATTTATCTGCTAAAACCTTTTCTTGACTCTCCTCTAGTAACTCCCCATAGATCTCTGAATTCCAGTCGAGGTGTAATTTCCAGAACCTGACTTGTTGAACGCTACAAGGGCTGAAACACTGACAGTTTTGGAATAGAGGTGTAGTGCAAGTCAGAAGAATCACTTTTAAAGAAAGATACCCACATTATACCCACTAAACACTTAATTTTAACGTTCAATAGCCCAAAACTGCCCTTCTACAATAAAAGCTGGTTATTTTAAATTGTAAATCCGTCCTATATACCGAATCCTCTGCGCTGTTACAAGTGCCAGAGGTTCAAGGCACTACAAACTGCCTGCCGTGATGAATTAACATGCTCTAGATGTGCATCCGTTGGGCATTCTTCACGGATTGTGCTCTAGAGCCGAAATATTAATTGTACCGAGCCCCACCCATCAAATTAAAAGTTATGCTCAAAATGGAAAACAGAAAAATACGAGGTTATCAAAACTAATAGAAATATACCATATGTAGAAGCACGAAAATAGCTCCACGAGTACACTCAATCTTACGCTCAGGTTACCAAAACCCTCTACTGTACACCACTACAACGCAAACAGATGATGAAAATATTACCAAAATAGTTTTGCCCACCATTGAAACTTTAAAACCTTTAATATCCCGTTCCGAAGTCTACTATATCCTCCTCGGTCGTTGCAGTTGTTAAATCCTCTACATCAGCCAGGCAACTCTTACCATCCACATCTTCTGTTACAAATTACATCGCCATCAGAATCTCAACCTCCTATTTCTGTAATAATAGATACTACTCCCACCATCTAATAATTTAGTCTCGGATCCTCAATCCTTTTCTCCTACACTAATAACGCACTTTCCGCTTAACAATATATTCACCCCTCTTAAACCTTCATCAATATATCGCTTCCTCGTCAATTCAATAATCAACCCCCTTCTGGCTCAACAAAACACAAATTCAAAAACACCGGGACGAAAAGAAAGAAGAACTGCTTAAGACTGTAATAGATATTAAAATGGATCAACATAAGCCTCAAAATCCTCAAACTATTACAGAATATACAACGGATAGGGAAGACATGATTATTATTATGACGTGACAAATGATATCGAAACAGATCCTGATGATAAATTTGTCATGAGAGGAAATGCTATAGGAACAAAACTGAGCCTTATTTGAGCGATAACTCAACACACGTTTTAGGAAAACAACTAATTTTTACTAAAATAGATTGTTTTAGGAACAAATTTTTTACTAAACAAAAGTTTGATTTTATCCATACTTTTATTTTTAAGATACTGTCTGTTTTGTGTGGTGGGAAAAACCGCACACCAAGTACATTTGCTTTTATTACTTGATGACTGGAAATTTTATACGTTATTTCAAAATTTATCTTTTAAAACTGTATTATTAATGCTTTACATATTCTGTCTGTTTAATGTTTTAACAAATGTTTGGCGCAGTATAGCCAAAATTGGCTCTTATATAAAAACCCTACATTCACTCACTCACTCACTCACTGATAGAAGAAGACATGCTTGTATATGACGTAGAGGAAAAACTTGAGCCAGATCCTCTGGATAAATCGAATGTCAAAAAATGTTTTATACGTTCCTCAAAAGCATATATACATACGAGAGTTAACACCAAGCCCGATTCAGGACAAGTAAAGCTAATTTTATAACATGTATTGCCCGACTTTGTATTAAGCAAAATTGTTCCATTCTCCTTTTCTAATTGTTTTATTTTTAACATATGGTCTGACTTGGTGGGGCAACTCCACCAAATTTTTCTCTTTAATTACTTGAAAAAAGGTTTTTATGATTAGAAATTTTAACTTTTAGAACTGTATTGTCATTATTTTTAAATGTTTTATAAACATTTTAAATTTTAATATAACAAATGTTTGGCGCGGTATAGCCTAAATTGGCTCTTGCGCCATAAAACCTACTCTCTCTCACTCCTCACTCCAGAACCTGGCTTGATGAGCACTCTGAATCAAGAAATCCTTGAGGATTTTCAGATCAGGGAACCAACTCAGGTCAGGAGAATCTAATAAAAAAGACTCTAATTATTCCTGAAGCATTTAATTTTTAACGTTTAATAACCCAAAACTACCAAACACAATAAAAGCGGTTACTTGAATTGTAAAATCCGTCTATACCGAACCTGCGCTGTTTCAAATGCCAGAGGTTCGGTCATTATAAACTTCCTGTCGTGAGCAACTGACGTGCTCTAGATGTGCATCTGTTAGTGTTCTTCCACAGATTGCTGTCTGGAGCAGAAATGCGTCAATTGTTCACAATCTCATTCTTCCGACTCAAACTGTGTCTAGATGGAAAACTGAAATTCAAATAATCAAAACCAATAAAATATCTCGTATCCTGAAGCCCGAAAATTAATAGTCACAGTATACTCCCCCTCAGAATCACCTTCTTTAGGTGACTGCGGGTTTCACGCTCCCGGAATGCCCTAGTGATCTTTTCTCTTCTAAGGGTTTTACTGTCTTTGGTAAACATGGGCTTCTGAACCCAGGATACCCAAGTGATCTTTTCCTCTCTATTTTCGGCCCTTCTTCTTGCCATTCAAATTTTCCCTTTTCTTCTTTTTCCCGTCTGAACCACAGATCTATAGTAGAAAATGAACTATGTTCAAATTTTGTTTTTCTGATGAAAAACTTACGTGTCTACTACTAACATATTATGGTTTACAGTATTGAGTTAGTTTAGTTCCTTTTTCGTATATTTCTTTAAATACTTTGATTATGTTACTTTATTTGTTTTGATTAACAACGTTGGTTTTCCGACCGCATGTTTGCCGTGTGCGGCGTCAGTGGTGTTCTGGGATCCTTTGCGTTCGCTTTGCCCACACTTCTCCAATATGGAGGAGGTTGAGTAGCCTGGGGATACCTCTGCGTTCCCTTTGGCCCGCTTCACTGTAGACAGGTGGCAGGGAGTAGGCCCGCTCCTGTCAATCGGCTGTGAGTACCTCTTCGGTGTCCCCGAAGAACTGCTGCTAACAGGAGTTAGTGCTGCAGATAAGGGTGTCAGGTTGCCGTTGGATCCCTCACCCTGGACTGTATCGCACTATATTCTGGAATTGTACTCTGGGTAAGCGCCGTGCCTGGATTTGTAGTTGACGGCACACTGCCTCCCCTTGTTGGACTCCGTGGTGGGTGGAGGCACGCCAGGATGAAGTGGTATACGCGTTTGTTATGGATCCCCAAGCTGCTGTGCGGGTAAAGGCCTTAATTTTACCCAATCTCAACGTTGAACAAATTGCTACGTATTGTAGATTTTTAATTTTATCGATTCCCCAATAATGAAATGTCAAAGAAGAAAATCTCCTTTTGCTATTCAAAAAAGCCATTCAAGGAATAGGCGGAGAACCTAAATCCGTTAAAAACTACGTTCGGTGATTTGTTAGTCAAACTGTCTGCTTTGCAAACAAAATCTTTTGTTGGCAAAAACATTTAGATTGCCCTTTAACAGCGAGCCCTCACAAATCTCTTAATAAAGCCGGGGTGTCATTTCACCAGTCCTGACCCGCAGTGTGCACTCCTGAGTCAGGGAAATTCTTGAAGGATTTTCGGATCAGGGTGTGATTCAGGTCAGAAGAATCTAATAAAAGAACAGTACAGTTCTTCCTACAAAACGTGAATTTTAACATTCAACAGCCCGAATTTACCTACTTCAATCAAAGCTGGTTATCTTAATTGTAAAATACGCCGCCCATTCAGATCACTCTGCGCTGCTTTAGAAATTGCCAGAGGGTTCGGTCGTCTCAAATTTCTTGCCGCGGACAACTAACATGCTCTAGGTGTGCATCTGTAGGGCATTCTTCTACAGATTGTGCCTAGAACAAATCACATTAACTGTTTACAGCTTCATTCCGCCGATTCTAAGCACTTTGCCCAAAATGGAAAACTGAAAAGAAATTCAAATAATCAAAACCAATAAAAATATCTCATATCCTGAAAGCCCGAAATTAATAATCCAAATATCTCATCCAAACATACGCCCAAGCGGTCAAACCCACAACAAGTAACCACAACAACCCAAACTGATGAAAATATTACAAAAATAGTATGTCCGCCTTTAAAACTACTGCAACCTTTAGTGTCCATTCCAAAGTCAACAATGTCTTCCAAAATTCCTGTAGTTAACAAATCATCAACCACAACTCAAGCAAACCTCTTACCACCCACATCTTCTGTCACAGTTACATCGTCATCTGAATCTCAACCATCTGTTCCTTTAATAGATACTACTCCCACCATATCTAATAGTTTATCTGCACTTTCCACTAAATACACCTTTAGAAACTGAAACCCTCCCTCTTGCAACCTCTAATAAATTTGCTGCACTTTTAACTGAAATTCAACCATTAATTCCCTTACCAGAGTCTGTCCCTACTACATCCAATAGTGAACCTTCAAGTAAATCAGAAATCATAAAAGTGTAAAACAAAACTCAGAAATAGAAAGAAAACGCCCAAAAGTACAGAAACCAGAAATTGCAATAAAAAATGGCTCCCATAAACCCCAGAAAGCCAGCACGTCGGAATATAACACTGATGACGAAGACGTAGCATGTATGACGTGGAAGAACTTGAATACGATATGGAGAAAAGATGAAAAATGCAACATATTTTTAAGAGACGGATACTCACGGCTTTCATTTTCCCCTCAGGGGCTCACCTTCTTTAAGGTGAGTACGGTTTCCCTTGAGGTGCCCTAGTGATCTTTTCTCACTCCTCCTAGGGGTTTACTGTCTTTGGTAAACATGGGCCTTCACGAACCCAGGGGTACCCTAGTGATCTTTTCTCATATTCGGCCTTCTCCTTGCCATTCAAATTTCCCTTTTCTTCCTTTCCGTCTGAACCACAGACCTATATAACAATAAAAATGAACATTTGTTGCCAATATTTTGTTTTCCTGATGAAAAACTTGCGAGTTTCACCTACACTAGCATATTATGGTTTTAGATTTTTCTATTGTTAATTTAGTTTCCTTTTCGTATATGTCTTTAAATACTTTTGAATATGTTTCTTTATTTGTTGTTTTCAACTAACGCGTTAGTTTCCGACCGCATGTTGCCGTGTGTGCGCGGCGTCCGTAAGGGGAAAATAGTGTTCTGGGGATCCTTTGCGTTTCCTTGCCCACGCTTCTCCAGTATGGAGGTTAGTAGCCTAAAGGGATACCTCTGCATTCCCCCTTTGGCCCACGCTTCACTGTGAACGGGTGGCAGGGAGTGAGCCCGCTCCTGTCAATCGGCTGGTAGTACCTCTCTTCGGTGTCCCCGAAGAGACGCACTGCTGTAAGGGTTAGTGCTGCTGCAGATAAGGGGGTGTCAGGTTTTACCCGTTGGATCCTCACCCTGGACTGTATCACTATATTCTGGAATTAATACTCAGGTAAGCGCCGTGCCTGGTTTTGGCCAGTTGACGGCACACTGCCTCCCCTTGTTGGACTCCGTGGTGGTGGGTGGAGGCACGCCAGGATGAAGTGGTATACGCGTTATGGATCCAATGCACCGCTGTGCCCGGAGTAAAGGCCTCGTATTACCCTTCAAAACGTCGATAAAATATCAACGAATTCAAGATTTTTACTAATTTCCTTACCAAATAATGAATTATCAAGAAATCGCCATTGGTATACACAAAACCCTCATTGGAATAGGTGGTGAACCGAAAATCAGTAAAAACTGACTGCGTTCCGGGGATCTACTAATTGAAACGAATTCCGCTCTACAAAACAAAGTCTTTTTCTTCTTGCAAAATCCTTTCTAAATTGTCCTGTTTCTGTGGTTCCACACAAGACCTTAACTTTCTTGTCGTGGTGTCATTTCACCGAACCTGACCTGTTGACCACTCCTGAACCGGAAATCCTTGATGGATTTTCTGAACAGGGGAGTGTAATTCAGGTCAGAATAACAATTAAAAAGATGCATCAATAATCCCGACCAAACATATAATTTTAACTTTCAATAGCCCCAAACTTCCCTCCACAATTAAAGCCGGCTGCCTTAACTGTAAAAATTCGCCCGTACATTCCGAATCCTCTTCGCTGTTTTCAAGTGCCAGAGGTTCGGACTCTAAACTTCCTGCCGTGGTCAACACTTTGCTCTAGATGTGTCTGTTGGACATGCTTCCTGAATGCACTCTAGAGCTTAAATGTATTAGCTGCTCATAGCTCATTCCGCCGATTCAGAAACTCTGCCCCAAGTGGAGACGAAAAGAAATTCAAGTAATCAAAACCAATAAAATATATACCTTATTTAGAAGCACGAAAATTAATAATAGTTCCACAAGTTATCCCAGACTTATGCACAGGCTCACTCAAACCCTCAACTGTATATAACAACACAAACTGATGAAACCATTACAAAAATAATACATGCCCGCCGTTGAAATTATTACAACCATTGATACCTGTTCCAAAGGCAACAATATCTTCAAAAATTCCTACAGTTTCCAAATCATCAACCATAACTCAAGCAAACCTCTTACCATCCCCATCTTCTGTAACAGTTACATCGTCATCTGAATCTCAACCATCATTCCTTTAATAGATACTACTCCCACCCCATCATCTGCAATACTACCAACAACTCAAAGCGAGTCTTTATTACCAATACCCATTACTACTACTACTACTTCTCCTAGCAATAGCCTAAATACTTCCGCTTCATCGTTATCAACTGAAATACCCCCAGCTTTTACAACTTCTAATAAATTTGCCACTCTATCAACTGATGTTCAATCATCAGTTTCCATATCAGAGTCTACAGCTACTACATCCAATAAGAAAAATTTCAACACATCCCAACGAAATTCAAGAAATAGAAGAAAACGCCCAAAAATAACAAAACCAGAAATAGAAATAAAAATGACTCCACATAAACCCAGAAAGCCAGCGCCTCAAGAATATACTACTGATGAAGAAGACATGCTTGTACTTGAGCGTAGAGGAAAAACTTGAGGCAGATCACTCTGGATAAATCCAAGATGTCAAAATGTTTTATACGATCACTCCAAGCATATATACGCAAAGTTAACACCAACCCGATTCAGGACAAGTAAAGCTGAATTTTATAACATGTATTGCCCGACTTTGTATTAAACAAAATTGTTCCATTCTCCTTTTTCAATTGTTTTTATTTAATATATGGTCTAACTTGGTAGGTGTATCCCACCAAATTTTTCTTTAATTACTTGAAAAAGGTTTTATGTGATTAGAAGTACGCTTTTAAATTTCAATATTGTCATTATTTTTAAATATTTTATAAACATTTTTAAATTTTATTATAACAAAATGTTTGGCGCA